>APFE030813028.1:0-28221 GCA_000404065.3 Pinus taeda | reverse complement strand
TTACATACCTTTTGAGTAAGTATAAAAAGATGTTTTATTTATTTACCATACCTCCACTTCACTTATATTTTTATTTGTTTACACCCTTGCATGTATATAAGGTGACTTATGGAGTAAATATAAAAAATGCTTTATTTATTTACCATACCTCTCATTTATTTATATTTTTATTAATTTACCATACCTCTTTTATAAATATGGTATTTGGGCCTTTGGCCCATAGGATTCACTTAAATAAAACCTATTCTTGAAAATGGGCGAATGGATTCACTTAAATAAAACTTATTCTTGAAAATGGGCGAATGGAAGGTTGTAACTCCTATTTTCAAGGGCTAAATTACCTTTTTTACCCTCTCCCTTAAAATAAGGTGGGCTATTAGAGGTGATTTGTAAAAATGTACTATGATACAAAATATTCGCCCACTAAAAATTTAAAACCCCTTAATTTCACCAAAGGGCGAACATTCGCCCCTAAAATCACCCCTACATAACCTGTAGTAGACTTCTGATCATCAAGGTCACTAGCCCAATTGGAATCAATGAAACCAAGCAATAGAGGAGATGCTTCTGAACTATAATGAATCCCAAACTGAGTTGTACCTTGAACATAATGAAGTATTCATCTAGCTTGTTTCCAATGACTTTCATGGGGGTTTTGCATAAACCGAGAAATAAGATCAACAAGAAAGGAAAGGTTAGGAAGGGTATGGGTTAGATACAAAATGTTTCCTACAAGTTGATAGTATAAGGTAGCAACGGATTCAGGGGAAGTATAATTGACTAAAAGTTTGACTCCAGACTGAAAGGGAGAAGGGGCTTCTTATAATATTCCATGTGAAAGTGGTGTAGAAGATCACAAGCATACTTGGACTACGAAAGGGAAATACCTTCCTTGGTTTGCAAGATTTTAAGACCAAAAAAATAATGCAAGTGTCCTAAGTCTATCATTTTGAACTTCTTTTTAAGGTTGGACATCACATCGTTTATAAGGTTTGGATCACTAGCAATAAGGATAATATCATCAACATAAAGAACAAGAATGATAAGAGACTTGCCCTCTTTCTTGGTGTAGACAGTATTGTGAGAATGACAACTAGAAAATCCAGTATCTAAAAGAGTGCTATGCATTTTGGCATACCAAACCTAAGGGGCTTGCTTGACACCATAAAGGGGCCTTTTAAGCAGACATACAAGGATGGATTTTATTTGTAGATAGCGAGGAGGTTGTTCCATATAGATTTCCTCATGCAAGTCCCCATGCAAAAAGGCAGATTTAACATCCATCTGATGGACTTCCCATATGAAAGAGGCAACAAGGGAAAGAACGAGGCAGATAGAGTTCATTTGTTCAATAGGGGAGAAGATTTCACTATAGTCAATTCCTTCAACTTGTGAAAAACCCTTAGCAACAAGACGAGCATTATGTTTATAAAATTTTCCATTTGATCCAAACTTGGTTTTATAAACCCATTTGCCTATAACAAGTTTTAGTCCCTTTGGAAGAGGAAAAATAGCCCATGTATCATTTTCCAATATTGAACGATATTCTTCATTCATAGCTACATCCCAATCTAGATGTCCTGAAGCTTCCGAAAAGGTGTCAAGATCATAATTCGCTAAAGCTTGAGATACTAAAGAAGAGGCTCTATCTAACTCAAAATATGTACATCGTTGACGTGTAAGATCACCGGCAAGAGCACCTGCTACATCCCTGGTAGAACGAACCCATTTTGGAAGCTGAGGAGTTGAGGGAGGATCCTAAGAAGGTCAGGGAGTATTGTCAACCTCGCTGTCATCGTTTGAAGAAAAAATGTTTTCAGAAGTATAAGGGATAGAGAGAGTTGGCACATCTATCAAACTAGGCTCGTAGGCCGATATATTTTTGGCAAACTTTACATCTATTCTAATGATAAAATTTTTGGACTTAAGTGGAATAAGTCTATATCCTTTGACATCTTCAAAATATCCAACAAAAATATATTTTTCACTCTTAGCTTCTAAATCTATGTGTTTGTTATTTGGAATATAGGACCATGCTTCACTTCCAAAAACCCAAAAGTGACTTACATCTGGTTTAATTGAGCTCCATGCTTCTTCTAGAGTGATATTCTTTAAAGTGTGATTTCCAATGTAATTTTCATAGCTAATTTCTTCTACCAAAAATTAAGAATAAGTCCTTTATATTGAAGCATACAATTAACCATTTCCATTAAGGTGTGATTCTCCCTTTCAGCCACACCATTTTGTTCTGGAGTATATGGAAAAGTATGTTGCATTTGAATTCCATACTCAGTACAAAATATGATGAACTCGTTATTAACATATTCTCTGCCATTATCAGATCTTAGCTTAAGAATTTCATGTCCATATTGTTTCTCAATAAAGGCCTTAGAGGCCAAGAACATGTTAAAGACTTCACTCTTGAGTTTTAAGAAGTATACTCAATAGTTCCTAAAGAAATCATCAATAAAAGTTAAGAAATACTTGTAGCAAGAGAATGAAACAGTTGGAATTGGACCACATAAATCACTATGCACGAGTTGTAAAGGGGTTGAGGCATGCTAAGAGGCAAATTATTCAAAAATATCTCGATGATGTTTTCTAAGTACACATCCAGAACAAACAACATCTCTGTAAGATACCATAGGGAGACCTGTCACCATATTTTATTTACATAGATTTTGAAGGGAGCGATAGTTTAAGAGACCAAATCGTTCATGGCAAAGTTTGATCACATCATCATTATGAGCAATAAATACCAAAGGAAGAGTCGATGACCCAAAGTTGTTAAACTTATACAACCTTGTAGAATCATCAATAATGTCAGTACCTAAAATTTGTCTAGGATCTCCTAGGTCCGTCATTACAACATCACGAGGTGAAAATTCAATGATTTTACCTACATCTGAATGAGTTATCTGATATATAGATAGATGCTTGCAGGAGAAGGTTCGAACACATAATACATCATTAAATTGACCATTGTCTAGATGAACAATTCTAATCCCTACAACACTAAGAGATCCATCATCACCAACATATATATTTTTGGTGTTACAATTATTTAAAGAAGAAAACATGGCTTTGTTTTTGGCCATTTGATACGAAGCTCCAGAATCAATGAGCCGCTCATGAGAATTATAAGAAGAAGATAAATTTAGTGCATAACCAGACCGAGATGGTTGAAAACCACATGTAGAAAGTGATATTCCTAAATATGAAGTTGAAGTTTAAGAGTGCTCGAAATGGATGTTATGCTTCTTCATTGTTTCTTCCAAGGCTTCCATCTTTTTAAAGCATTTAGATACTATGTGGCCATCTCAATTACAAAAGTTGCAATGTCTATCAGTCTTCTGCCCTTTGTTTCTCTTACCTTATCATTTTTTTGAAATGATTTTTCATTTTGAAACTAAAATTTCTTAGGACCCTTGTTTGGTTTAGGACTACTGCGTTTAGGATACTGCTTCTTAGGATTCTCTGAATTCAGTTTTTGTTGGGTGGACAAGGCTTTCTTATTTTAGTTTCCAAGATTAAGAAGACCAAGATGTAGGATTTTTTCTTGTTCTCTTATTAAAAATCACAAAAGGCATTAAAATAAGGGGACTTGTAGTCTTGTCCTTGAGAAATAAAGGTTTCTGTTGTAGAATGGAAGGTGGAAACAATCATAGAGTAGGTTGGTCACAACTTAGTAAGAATGAAATAGATAAGGCTACCATCTCCTTTTCTAACCTTAACAACTTCCAAGAGAATTCTAAGGGTCTTGAACTTGGACAAAAAAGCTTCAACGGAAGAAAAATTATTGGGGTCCAGCATAAGAAACTCATTTTCAAGTTGATGGGCTCTAATTTCATTTTTCATTCCAAAAAATTTAGTAAGTTGTTTCATTGCTTCATTAGGGGTAGCAAGTTCTGTGATATGGAATCCAAGGATCGAAGAAATAGACATCCTTATCAACCCATGTGCTTGATCTTTCCTATTTTGTCATTTAGTTATCTTATCTTCATCTTTAGCTTTAGTTTCTTGTCCTGAGGTTATTCTGTAAAGACCTTTACTTCTAAGTAAATCCACAATGTAGGACAACCTTTGGAAGTAGTTGGTGTTGTCAAGAATAACTTACCATGGACTTTCCATCTTCATATAAGCTAAAACTATAGATGTTGAAACTAAGTGTTCGAATGGAAATATCTCAAAAAATTACGTTGATTAAAAAAAATGGCTTCCAGATGAAGAAGTTATGGTGTTTAGAAGAAAAGTTGTTGAAGATGTTGATGAAGTGTCTGAATGCACAAAAGTGAATGATAATGGTATATTTAAAAGGAATCCTTTGCCCTTTCCAAACTTAATCCAATTATCTCACTTTGAAAAAAAAAATTATGTGACTCACTTTTATAAATAAGTGAAAGTCACTTTTACAATTGTACTTTATTTGCTACACACTAAATTCTAGCTTAAATAAAAGAAAAAGAGACTTTGGAATTATAAGTGAAGAGACAATGAGCATACGTAGAAATGAAAGGTATAGATCCGTTAATATAAAATAGAGAGATCAATAAACCAAAATAAACAGAGAGATACATAACTAAAACTACAAATAAAGGTTGTATACCTCTAGACCTTAAAAATGACATAGCTAGGGCTACCAACAACCTTTTTGCATGAAATGAAAGGGGTTCTTCACTAGAACAGATGCTCCTAACACAATAGAGCAGTACTCGTGACCCGAAAGTAGTCAAAAATAGTAGATCTAGGAAACGACAATTGGATGTTGTTGTATCGATGTCCGATTTGGATTACTAATGGATGTAGCCCTCAAATAGCTCTGATACCATGTAGGAATTTACATGGTAATTTCCTCATATAGAACACTAAAAGACACCACTCTTAAATATATCATAGATCAATACACCAATATTCTTGATGTGGTTAAAACCCTCAAAGGGGGAGACAGTCAACAGCTTGAGCTAATGCGATAACTTTATGCAATTTATTAATAAAGGAAAGAAAATTTACATAAGCTTCTCTAATGAATGATCACCTTACAAATGACCCTCCATTATCTTTAAATAGAGATCATGGACCAATCTGGTGTTCAGTTAAGGATTGAGTGTCAGTAATATCAAGGAGAGAATGAACCATCGTATTACTCAATGTCTAGAACATAAAATGACCATCAGATTGTAAGCTACAAAAGTGCATAGTAAAGAAGCACATTTTACCTAACTCTACACTAGACGAAGTTATACTTAACTATTTCCTATATGTCGAAATATCAGAACAGAGACTAGGATAGAGATATTTTGTTGTAATGAATGTTCTTGCTCCCATGTCTATATAAATACAGGAAGGCAAGACTTAGGAAAGGTTTAGAAATTTGATACAAAATACTACACGCCATTTTCAAACTATTTTTCTTTGTAACTCATGTATTTTTTCTGAATATGAAGGACATGGTGTTGATTCCCCCTTCAAGGATTATAGTATGTGTTCATTCTGTTAAATATCATTTTATGTTAATATTTCCTCTCTATATTCATGCAAATTATAGCTACTATAAATGTTTCAATGTTCCCCATATTGTTGATGCATATACCTATGTGGGTTGTTGAAATCATATCTCTAAATTTGCAACACGTGAATCATAGCATTTTGCACCTCCTTCACCCATTATTTCTACTTGTAACTCAAATAAGTATAGAAATCCTTAATTCATAAATCTATATGTGTTAAATGTAGAATGTTTGAAGCCTTATGCTCTATGTGATGAGTTGGTCCTTCTATTTTTCCTCTATCATATGCTCTGCAAAATCTTATTTAGTTGTAAGCCCTTGAATTAATCAATATCCACTATTTTCATGCATATTTTTGAGATTTGAAATTGTGAGGAAGTAGCATAAATTCATGTTTTGTTCCTTTAGATAAATAAACCAACGCATTTCCTGTATAATAAGTAATATCTCCATTTTCCTGTAAATCATTTCACACACACAAATTTAGATGTTGATCCAAATGGAAAATGACATCAACCCATGAAATTCATCCACCCATGGTATTCATTGACCCATGGTATTTTCCCATGGTATTATGACATCCACCCATGGTATTCATTCACCCATGGAATTGACCCATGGTATTGTGACATCCACCCATGGAATTGTCCCGTGGTATTGTAATTGAAAAATACTATACATAACAAGTTGCATTTTGTAAAAGGACAATTTTTCCGCCACAATGTGGCTCTTAAAGTTATTCTCCATTTCGATAAAAAAAATTCTTTGTGGTTTTGTTTATTGGGCATTCTTCTCCTTTTATTATGGTGTTTCAATTTTTCATATCTTGGGGTACCTCTCCCCCAAAATCCATTTCAATCTCTTAGATCTTTGGGGGAGACTCCCAAGATCTAAAATATTGAAATGGATTTTGGCAAAGAGGTGCACCAAGATCTAAAAAATTGAAATGCTAGAATAAAAAAAGGAGAATGCCCAATAAACAAAACAACAAATATTTTTTTTCATTAAAATGGAGAATGCTGTAAGAGTTACATTGTGGTGGAAAAACTATCCTTTTACAAAATGCGACCTGTTACTTATAGTATTTTTCAGTTACAATACCACGGGACAATTCCATGGGTGAATGAATACCATGGGAAAATGTCACAATACCATGTGTCAATTCCATGGGTGAATGAATACCATCGGTGGATGAATACCATGGGTTGATGCCATTTTCCATTCGGATCAAATGTGTCTAGGCACTGGTCTTGTAAGCAATCAAAGACTATCGTAGAGGACTACAACAAAATCTATCTCCAAGTGTGAATGAATCTCAATCCTATAGGTGAATCCCATGTATAAAGGGATGTTTGTGGTACCAAAGGACCACCTATTAATGTTCTTAGGATCTTGATGGGATTGGACATTTACTGCACAAAAATTTGGTGACATCTCCTTTCATGGATATGTGCAACTATTGAAGGAATGGTCATGATGTAAAATCCTCATTGTGAGTTTGCATAGATGGATTAAGCTCCACTTTCGTATGGTTTTCCATTTCTTTTGACATTTTAATTTAATTTCCATGGGTATATTTTGTCCTACTATGACTATGATAGATTTTGGCCTTCCATGAGTAATTTTTAAGTGATATAGGCATCAAAAAAATATATCGTCATCCAAAAGAAATAATTTCTTCTTATCCCATTTTATTATTCGTTTCCAAAATTGCAATCTCTCACTATTACAAATTTCTTTCTTTATTTGTGTTATTTCATTTACTCTTTTATTAATTTTGTTACTAACTCACCAAATCACTTTTATGTGAGTAATGAATGTACATTATTAACTAAAATCACATTTTCACATCCCTAACACAAACATATCCCTAAGAAATGATGTAGTTATGCCAAATTGGTACATTTACTTACTGTCACCCTGAACACACACACGTTTTCTCTCATTTAGCTTAGCCACATAGTATTTAGACCTTCACAACTAAATTAGGCTACAAAGCTAAGAACCTAAAGTGTCTCCCAACATTGGTACATGCTATGTGTGATCAAATATGATCACAAAGGCCTCATGCTTCTATGACATTCAAATTATCAAGAGCATGTTTTACTATACCATCATTAGATTTATATGTAATATGTGCCATGTCTAGTTTCTTTTATGATGTGTAATATTGTAACAATAATGCCATAATCAAGGTTTAACAAAAATGTAGCATTAAATACACGATAGATGAAAATTATGGATGTCAAAAGTTGCATTAATAGTGTAGCATGCCATATTTTTTAATTTCATTGAAGTTCTCTATGTATCATGTGACACAAGTTTATTACGTAAATATCCACATTTTATACAAGGGAACAAAAGAGGATATATTATTCCTTTTATATACTGTAATATGTTTTCTTATTAATTAAAAATAAAGGAATTTCCCTATCCCTATTACAGATATAATAATAAAATGGTTAAATTGAAGTGACTTGTCATATCAAAAAGCGTTGAAGGTTATGTAAATAAAACACCATGATCCACCACGGAAATATACTTGCCTATGAAAATAATTCCACAATGCTTCATATGATTTATAATAGAAACATAACACAAAAGGCTTGTGAGACTTAATATTTTATCTTTAATCTCCTTTTAAGTTTTCTCTAGTTTGTGGAATACTACTATTGCAACTAAGACACATCCAAAATTAATGTATCCAGAACATGTTAAAAATATAATGGAGAGAATGTTCTCTTAAGTCTTGAACTAGGAACTATAAAGTATTACCTAATATCTTAAAATATCCATAGTACATGGCCTATAAATTTTCATCAATTTCATGATTTCACCATTAAGTTGAATCTAAATGATTGACAAAGAGGAGAACTAGACAAGCTATATCACATCATAGGAATGAATAAGTAGACATATATTTTATACAAGAGTCTACATACATCTTTCATATGAACAAGATAATATTTTAAGATGGGTAGAACCACATGTCACTAATATTGAAATATGCACTATGTTATGACAAAAGAATACTTTTTCCTTTATGTATTGCATGGAATGAAAATTTTGTATCATGATAAGTGATATCAACCATAGAGGACCATGCCCAACCATATTCAAATATTAATAAATGTAATCAACCATGGTGAAATATGGTCAACAATAGTCGACGTAATGAACTATAAGTGAACATGGTAACCTATTCTCAACCACAGACAAACATAATCAAATATTGTCAACCTTATCAAAACATGTCCAACCATGGTTAGCTATGGTGAAACATATCAAGTCATGGTCAATTATAATAAACCATGATCAAAGAATATCAACCATAGGTAAACATTATGTAATGTGTTAGCACACTAAAATAATTTTGAGTTGTCTTTAGTGCGAGTTTTTGGACTTTTTGGTGTCAGAATCCGATGAAACAATTTGAGGTGAAATCTTGATTTGTGTTATTTAAACTAGTTTTTTTACTGTATATATGGATTTAGCACCCTGGAAAACCCGTTAGGCACCTCGATTGCACATGATTACCCATGAATTTTGTGATTTCAATAAATTCCTATCATATTTTAGAGAAATTTGACCATAAAAACTCACCATAAAAACTTCGAAAAAGTCACACTATAGACAACTCCAAATAAGTTTGTGTCCAATATATCTACTCAACATTGTTTAATATACTTTTCCTCAAATTATGGAAATTCAATTATGCCAAATCTCTATTAGAATCATTGAAATACACTTTGTATTTTACCATTCTCCAAATTATAGATATACATATTGCTTCACACGTCAAAAAATTGGGGGTGAAAAACACGAGATGCGAGGAAACATTGTTATTGCTTGAAAATGATCTTTTTTGTAATATATCCCTGAGAAAGTATATTTGGAAAGATCTGAGATTTCAGCAGGGATGAAATGTTTCTGTTGAGTGATAAAAAAAAATGTGTGATGCATCATTTTGTACAAAAAGGTTCTTGAGTGTGATATATCACACATGATAAAAAAATTTAGTTCAAATGGGAAAACTTAGAAAGTATATTTGGAAAGATCTGAGATTTCAACAGGGATGAAATGTTTGTGTTGTGTGATAAAACAAATTGTGTGATGCATCATTTTGCATAAAAAGGTTCTTGAGTGTGATATATCACACATGATAAAAAAATTTGGTTCAAATCGGAAACACGAGCTTCTAGAAACTTTGGAAAAAAATTCTAAATCTTCCTTTATTGCCATGAAAAGAAAAACTTTTAAGAAAACCATTTCTATAGAAAAATAGTTGTAACTGTAATATTTTGGGAAGCATGTCATTTTATTAAGAAAATATCTTTGAGTCTCATATATAACACAACATAAAACTTTTGGGTGATACATAACATGAGCCTTTCATGTTGGTTTCTTTTTTTTAATGGAAAAGACAAATTCAAAACAATGCATTATATCCTTTGAGAGGAAATTTTGTCGTGTCTTAATAAAAATCTTCTTCATGTGATATATCACATCAAATTGAAAATCATTTCTCTTAAAATAAAAAAAATTGTGATTATAATATTTTGAGAAGCATGTGAGTTTGCAAGAAAATATATTTGAGTGTGATATATATAACAGAAGATAAAAAATTTGGGTGATTTATAACATGAGCCTTTCAGAAAAAATTTGGACAAAATATTGTATGTCTTCTTTTGTCATAAAAAAGATAAATTCACAACAATGCATTATAACCTTTGAGAGAAAATTTTATGAGGAAGTCAAATGTTTTGGCATGCCATAGAGCCTTTTTCCTAAGATATGTTTCAATGTGAATCTTCTTATAGTATGTCAAATGTTATAACAAAGAACATTTTTTTGGAAGATATATTTCATTGTGTTCTATACAAAAAGACAAAAACAAAATATTGGACATAAATTAAAAATCATTAATATAAGTTAAAATACAAGATTTAAAATATATTTACTAGTATAAAACCATCTTAACCATGGATCTCGCAAGCATTAAGAGGGGTCAAATCTATTGAGGTGAAAAATTCTTTGAAGGTGAAAATTTTTAAAATGTTTCCACCTAAAATATAAGTGAACATTGTAATCCCTTACCTTTTTTACTCTCAAAGGAAATTTGTGAATATAAATTAGATGATTATAAGTGATAAACATAAATAAGCATCAAATCATTTTCTTTATGATACATGTTACTTCCTAAATAAAAAAAGTCATAAAAATAACTAAATTATATTATTATTATTATTATTATTATAACTAGCATGCCAAACACACACACACACACATACACACACACATATATATACGGCATTCATTTTGATTTTATTATGACCAACATAGATCCATCTTATCTTTAGATCTAGCAAGCACCCAATGGGATGAAACCGCTGAAGATGAAACCTCTTTCTTAATGTGATATTTAATGAAATGTTTGAACCTTAAAAGGTTAGGTTCTTCTTAGATATTAGTAAATCCAGAGTTAAGATGGACTTATATTGGTTTTGAACAACACACAAATCAAATATTTTAACTATATCTTCTTTTATTCATGTTAAAAAATGTGTAACAAGAAATGCTAAATTTAGAAAGTGCTAAAAATAGATCTACTATAAATAGCATGTCTAAAAATAGCATCTTCGCCATTGAGCATTTTGGTCACCTTGGGTGAGAGGTGAAACTGCTAAAAATAGAAACTTCTAAAAATAACATTTCTGGGTACCTTCCTATTTTTAGCAGCCCCTCGTCTAACTATAGGAAGTAAAAATGAATTTGGTCTTGCCAGCTCTTTAAAATATTAATTAATTAATCTCCATGAGTTAATTACTTATGGAAAATTAAACTTTAAGTCTTTGTGAGATAATGCATTTATTTTCTCCCTTGATTTAGGATTTTACCCCTTGATTAGAGGAGATAAGGTTTAGTTCTATATTGAGAGGATCAGTTGGTTTAGTTTAACTTAGTCAAGTCCATTTATATTAATTTAGTAATTTGTTAAATTAATGAGTTATAGTTTGTTGATGCTTGCATGCATGTGACAACTATTATTTTCAGATAACTGAGTATTCTCTCATGAATAACTGATGCATGGCAGTTCAGACAATGACCTAGTTGAGATCAGATGAGGGGGAGTGTACTATCAGATGCTAGGATATTTCTAGTAAGTATTCCTTGCATGAGGAACGAATCTATTTTCTTCTATGACTACATAGTTGGACCTGAGGTGACAGCAGGTATGATTAGGCCAATTTATAGCCTATATATTGAGGGCTAGCTAGTCCATGATTTTCATCTTCTAATTACAAAGAGAGCATGATAGCTATTGAGCTGATTCTTTTTGTATGACATTGAGGACCTCCAGTTGATTGATAATACAGTGTTGGGGCTTTATGCTGGTGCTTTCCCCAGTGATATATTCTATGTTATGTGTGATTGATTCCTTCTTATCAGTTATATGTGTTCATGCTTGATGTTGCTCATGGTTGATTATCTTCCGCAAAGTTTATGATATATGTAGATCTAGTATCATGCTTTGGTACATTACATATATCAGTTTGATCTGCAGGTGAAATTTCTACATGATATCAGTGAGCTAGCTAATTTGTAGAGAAAATTCTACATTGCATCAGAGAATACGTGATCAGGAAGAGGAGTATAGAGGAATGAATTCGAAGTTTATTATTCAGGATATACATCTCAAGTTCTTGTCACATCTATTTCATTCATGGTGTTCTATGGTTTGAGGCTTAAGTATACCCTTGATGGCAGCTCAAACTATATAACATGGAAGGATCGCATGGAGGCAGTATTGGAAGATAACAGCCTTGAGGACTTCATTGATCAAGATATCCCTAAGTCTACTGATGCTACTCAACTGGCAGAAGGGGGGAAGTGTGTGGCTGGAGCTAGGATAATTCTCTTGGAGGGAGTGTGATATCTCATTGTCTTGAGCCTCCATGGGAAGGAGACGCCATTTGCAATGTGGAAAACATTGAAATATTTATATCAGAATAAGAGTGATCAGACGAAGCTAGCACTAAAGGACAAACTTTGAAAAATCAAGTGTGAAAAGGATGGGACGATCTCTATGTATCTGACCAAGCTCATCACATGCGGTGATGAGCTTGCAAGTGGAGGGGTCGTGACAATTGATGATGATATGGTGAGTTTATCACTCCTTGGCCTTCGTAAGAGATGGCATATCTACCACAACTCAGTTAATGGAAGGGAGAAACTATCATATTGGGAACGACTATGGTCGGATATGATGCATCAGGAGATGAGACGGAGCACCAAAGATGGTTCTTCATCCTTGGAGGATGAGGAGAATTGTGCCTTAGGGAGTAAGGAAAAGAAGGGGAAGGAGAAGGTTTCTCTTTCAGAATCCAATTCTCCCAATGGTGGGAAGAAGGTTGATAAATCGAAAGTGCGATGCTTTCGTTGTCATGAGGTGAGCGATTCTGCTGCAAATTTTCCACAAAGGAAATACAAGAAGGGATCCAGGGAAGGATCTGACGGAGAGGCACTCGCTTCAGAGTTTGAGTTGGATTTCACACTTTTCACATGCATGGTTTCAACCATGGTGGGAAGTGGTTGGTTTCTTGATAGTGGAGCTTCTTTCAACATAACTAGCGATAAGAGTTTGCTCAGTACTTTGGAGGAGAAAGATCTCCATATACACACAGCGATGGGTAATGATGAAAAGTATGGTGTCTCAGGTGAAGGCACGATTATTTTTCAAAGGGAGCATAGAGCTTGCCTTACCTTGACCGATGTCAAGCATGTACCAGGACTAAAGAGAAACTTGGTGTCGATTGTAATGCTGGAAGACAAAGGCTATGATGTAGTCTTTAGTAAGGGAAAGGTTTTCCTTAGACACATCATCACTAAATCGGTGAAGCAGATCAGTTCATGGGTCAAGAGCCTGTATGCTCTTAAGTTTCAAGATACATGCAAAACCTTGAGTAGCAAGGCAACTGATGGAGACTTGGTGGTTGAGAAGGAGGGTATATTACCTCTCAATATGTTGTGCCAAAAGAAGTCTCAAATGATTGTGGAGGAGCCACAATTGATATAGCAACTTCAGGAGATTTTGGAGCAGCCATAATAGGAGAAGCTGAGAGGAGATCAAGTATAGACAATTACTCATGCAGAGACCTCTAGTAGGGAAGATTTGAGCCAGGTGGGCAGAGGGATCACATGCAATTGTACCTCTAGGTAGGAGGTTGGGTGATATAGAGTGATCTCCCCAAGGAGGAGGGGCAGGATACTTGAGGTACCCAACCTCTTGGATGATACCTTGCTACGGGAGGCTCGATGTGGAGTAGTAGGAACTGACTAATTAGGTAGAGATAGATATGGATGGAGTGGTAGAGAGAGCTACAGTGTAGGAAATCCCAAGACAACAGAGAGCATGCTAGCTGCAGCAATGCGAGAGGCACAATTGTGTTGCACAATGTAGGGTAGCACAGAGAAGGCTGCAATGGTGTGAGATGCATGGAGATGTTGTATTAGCGTAGAGGTTATAGAGGGAGCATTTGTCAGCAGTAGGTAGAGCTTCAACATCAGAGTATGTTTCTCGCCCAACAGAGAGGTTAGTTGGGATTTTTTTTGTTCCTAGATTGTCTAAAAATAGTATTTTGGCCAATGAGAATTTTGGCTACCTTGGGTGAGAGGTGAAACTGCTAGAAATAGAAACTTCTAAAAATAGCATTTCTAGCTCCCTTTGTATTTTTAGCAATCCATGGTCTAACTATATAAAATAAAAATGAATTTGGTCTTACCAGCAATCTAAAATATTAATTAATTAATCTCCATGAGTTAATTAGTTACGGAAAATTAAAGTTGAAGTCTTTGTGACATCATGCAATTATTTTCTCTCTTAATTTAGGAATTTATCCCTTGATTGAACAAGATAAGGTTTAGTTCTATATTGAGAGGATTAGCTGATTTAGTTTAACTTAGTCAAGTCTAGTTAGATTAATTTAACAAGTTGTTAAACTAATGAGATATAGTTTGTTGATGCTTGCATGCATGTGACAACTATTATTTTCAGATAACTCATGCATGGTAGTTCAGACAAAGACCCAGTTGAGATCAGATGAGGCAGAGTGTACTATCAGATGCTAGTATATTTCTAGTAAGTATTCCTTGCATGAGGAAGTAATCTCTTTTATTCTATGACTACATAGTTAGACCTAAAGTGGGAGCAGGTATGATCAGGCCAATTTATAGCCTATTTATTGAGGCCTAGGTAGTCCATGATTTTCATCTTCTAATTACAAAGAGAACATGATAGCTATTGAGTTGATTCTTTTTGTATGTTGTTGAGGATCTCCACTTGATTGATAATACAATGTTGGGGATTTATGTTGGTGCTTTCCCCAGTGATATATTATGTGTTATGTGTGATTGATTCCTTCTTATCAATTATATTTTTTCATGCTTGATGTTGCTCATGGGATTAGCTTTCACAAAGTTTATGGTAGATGTAGATCTAGTATTATTCTTTAGTACATTGCATTTATCAGTTAGATCTGTACGTGAAATTTCTTCATGATATAAGTGAGCTAAATGATTTGTATAGAAAATTCTACATAGTATCGGAGCTAGCTCATGCATAGAAAAATTCTACAAAATTCTATAATTCACACTCTACACATTAAAATGTTAACACATGCTCTATCATATTTGGAAGTAGAAAGCATCTCTATATGTGTGTGTGTATTTTCGAAAATGTTACTTATTTTTATGTGTGTATGCTTCAAATGATTTTTGTTATTAATATTTTTTAAGTTTTGCATGTCAACTCTATATTGAACAATGAACAAATCATAATTCTTCCTCCTACCTTGAATTATAATGAATCTATTAAAGTGTAATATCCCTCCATTGTTGTAATCTTGTTTTGGTTAGACTGAGTTATGCAGAAAGAATGGCAAAGAATCCATGAAATATATGAGAATACATATGTAAATGAATATTTTATTAAATTAATTAATGGAATGTAGGTACTGTGAATGAGGCACCCAGGAAATGATATTCTTGCCAAAGAAGTATAAATAAATATCTCATTAGAAAATGAAATTGAAATATCCTTTCATGATAATAAATCTATACAAAACTCTAGATAAAATTAATGGAACGGATAGAAAAAATTCCATTAAGTTGCTTAGTTGGAGAAAGATGCTAAACGCTGATAAAACATAAAAGCATCATGGGATAGAAAGACTAGATTTTATGGAAAATCTTGACCAAGTGTATAGAAAGTCCAAAAAAGCAGGAAATTGCTAAAGGAAATTTTATCATGAAAGAAAAATATTAAATACCTATTGAAGGGATCACCTATTGAAGGGATCACCTATTGAAGAGATGAACTCACTGGTAGATTGCAGTTCAAAGTTGGGCAGCGAAAATATTGGTACTGGCAAGTGCTCTCCTTTCAGTAATTCTTGTTGGATTACTCTTATTCTAGTTAGATTACTATTACTATGGGATTTAATTTGTTTTGGTTTACTTGATTCCAATGTTGTTTTAGTATTGTTATATGAGAAATATTTAGGAAGTTGGTGTACTTAGAAGTATTAAATGAACCAAATCTTGAATTTGTAATATGAAACTATGGGTATCTATTGACTGAGATTGAGATTTAGTTTCAACGCTGAAAATTACTATTTTATGAGTGTGCATGTCATTTGTTAATGGCGACTTAGTGGTATGATATCAGAACCTGACACTATAGTTTAGGTAATTGAATAATAGTAGTTTCTGCTATTACGAAATAAAATAATAGTAGTTTCTACTATTAAAATAGAAAAACTATTAGGAACGTATGTTTTAACATAGAATGTTGAGCATCATACTCACTGTTACGTGGATCTTCCGTTAATTTTCTTGTCAAGTGGCATATGATCTTGTACATCACTTGGATACATGATACAAATGATGGTGTTAGTGTGCAAAAAGGTATCACATATAGGATGAGACCAATAAGGATTTGAATAAGGAAAAAAAAACATGAGGTCTAGATATATGGATCATCAATTAATGTTTGCATATGAAAAAAAATTAAAAAACTATAACACACTATGTATTACATTGGTTAAAAATAAACATAATTTTTTATTTTATTGATATCAATATTATTTTATTTACTTTTAAATGTCATATTAAATAACATCTCTATCCTAAATTTTCAAAAGGATTTCAACATTTTTTATTACAAATAAACTTTTATCTTGTGAGTGTGTAAATATATTTTTATAACTTGTCAATGTCTCATATGAAAAAATTTTAGAAACTATAACTCATTAAGTATTACATTGTTTTATATACCATGCTAATTTCTTAATTTAAAAATATTATTAAGAATTTCTTAAAATATTATTTTAACTAAATTTAGCATCTACTTCCTCTTAAAAAATTTAAAACGCTGATATGCATAATTCTTAAAGAAGAGCCCACGATTCTCAACATTACCAGATAGATCTACATAAACCAAAATTTGTCTAGAAAGAGAGCACCCACTCGAATAAATGTCTGTATTGTTTGAAAATATTTGATTAGTCGTTGCTTAAGGGATTGTTCTCGCAATTCATTTGATTGTTGATAATTATTGAATAATGTAATAATGTTTATTTTTGAAAAATAAATTGTATTTTAAAATTATTGTAAAAATTATTCGAATATAATTTGAAGGTTTTATTGTATTTTTGGGGTATTTTCTTGACACACAAAAATTGGAGGGAGTTGTCAATAATTTTTGAAGGTTTTATTATATTTTTTTGGTCATTTTTTACACACAAAAAAGCGAGTTTCAATATTTATGGCCATCAATTTTATATATTTGTGGAGTGATTTTCACTGTTAAGCTTTATAGAAAAACCAATCAAAATAAAAGTCTTTGAAAATAACTCAATACTAGCATAAATAACATATTTATTTCACACTATAATTAAGCAAATATTGGCAAAAAAAAAATGGATAAGAACATTGTTAATAAGTATAAAATTGGATAGAAACACCATGCAAATAAGTATATTTACCAAGATGCAAAACATTATTGATGTGTTCTATGTTGCTTTAATAAGTAGAAGAAAAAATGTAAATGTGCACACTACCCTATGCAATTCTTACTCCTAAATGACAATTTCTATTTTTTATATCAATTTGCAATTTTTATAAAAATATAATTTGTACTTAAATGATAGGAACTAAAATAAATCAATACTTATTTAATTTTTATATAAAATTATTAATATAATAAGACTATAATTTTTATTTTCATTTTTACAATTAAAAGTGCTAACGTTTAATAAACATATTTTTATTAAAATTATTTTCATAAAATAAAACTTATTTAATAAATAATTTATCTAGTAATTATTTTGTTATATTTTATTAATATTATTACCTATTATTTTTATATTAAATAACTATATCACCAGTTTTTTGGACTTCTAATATGTTTACCTTTGGACTTCTCTTAAAAGTATTTTGTCCATATATAACTAAATGACTTTTCATATTCTATATTGCTCTTGGACTTTCACGTATTACATTTTGTTATTTTCTTGAAAATACATCATAACATTCTCTATGATGATCTGAAATAAAACATGGACACATATTTAATATCATGTTTATTTTAATTAGTTTTTCACTATTAAATTTTATAAAAAATGTACAAACATAAATACATAAATAGACGGACATAAATATTGTAACGCCCTTAAAAAAAAATAGAAAACATAGTCCACGTTCTTCAAATTATGCTCAACGGAAATATTTGAAAAATAATTTGTACAATAATTTTGAAATATAACTAATTGTTTCTCAAAACTATACATTTTTGCATTAATAAATAATTATCAACAATCAAATAAATTGCAAGAAACTTACCTCATGCAAGAATTAAGAAAACATTTTCAAATAAAATGCAAACATTTATTTGTGTTATTTATAATTTGAATAACCTTTATGGTTAAGAGTATGCTTTTCAAATTAAAGTGAACAGGTTCAAAAGGGTTCGAAATCTAAAAGAGAGTAGAGTACCTCTCATTCCAGCGTTGAAGCACGGATTGACAGGGTGGGAAATTTAGCATGGTGTCGACCACTTGGTCTGTCAACTCCTTCAGCCTTGGACGGCCGTTGAAGAGGTAACGACCAGGCAAAGAGCTCATAGCAAAATCGAACACAACCTTGATGTCATCCATCGACACACCAACACCGTGCGCGGCAGTGCTTTCAAAGATGTATTTATTCATAATCATAGCATACAGCAAGTGTTTGCCACTGAATGAACCCTCCCCCTCTTCTGGATGCAAGAGTGCATAGTTCAGAATTAGATTCGGACAGAGTACCACCCTTCCGTACAACGCTATAACGCTAACAACCTGGGCACCATATTTGGCGCAGAGCTGACACAAAATCTTCAAAACCTTCTCTAGCGCGGCTGATCGATCACTGTATTCTTCATCAACTACTGTTACTATCCAAGAAACGGTCAATCCGAACTTTCAATGCTTTGCACAATGGGGAGCCAGCAGCCAATGGATCAAATGCCTCGCTACAATACGTATAGGCAATATCTGCACAGCGGATGAGGTCGACACTAGGCGTGGGTGGATCATTCAAGATGTGATGATGCACGCACGTCTTTCTTGTATTGGCCGACAAAATAAATGGTACTTCCGGCTGTCACACAACCTCTCGGCGGAGGACGGGATGGCCATAATAGAAAACGCGTCCTCTTCACTGAAGTCTGTAATCTCCGCAAGCTTGAGTATCTCCCTACAGATGTTCACAGTATCCGTGTGTTCCCTTTCAGAATCTGTGCTCGGCAGTTCAGCTCTAGAGAAATGCCGTAATCGGGTATGAATCAGTTTGACGAATCCTTTCACAGAACGAAACAGTCTTCTGTTTGCGTCGCTGTACTGGCAATTTAGACGAAGGAGATTTAAATTTTTCCACAGAATTTTCAAATCTCGCGGTAATCTGATACAGTTTCCAATCCAGTGACACAATTAATTGAGGTAATCAGTCATATGGCTCTCGTCAAATATCTCAGAAGGGTAGTATTCTATCACGCACGAAGCTAATAACATGTTTTGACGTACAAAAGTCTCTTCGCCAACCGCCACACGTTGTCGCATTTGCATTCTTATTTCGGGTTGGGGTTGAATATCGTGTGTGTGGAAAGGCCAGCCAGTCTCTAGGTTATATCCAGGTCCGTTATTGTTATCACTGTCCAATATGTCTTCCAGGTCAATACGATCGAACAAGGTTCCGTTTGGATGCAAACGGACTGGATCATACACAATATCCGATCCCGATACTTCGCCGAGTGCCATTTAATTGGAACAGGATTTAGAGACAATTTCATTTCTTTTTTAGAGGCACTTTCATTTTTGTATTTTTTTAAAGAGACAATTACATTTTTGTCTATTTAGAGATAGTAGTCGACATTAAAAACATCTTGTCAATATTTTCTCTCTATAGAGACTATATGTCCATAATTCAAACAATTGTCTCTTTAGAAACAATATAAAAAATTGTTTAAAAAATAAATAAATAAAATCATTTTAAATGTTCTTTTAAGGTGATTTCAACATCCAAAGTTCCCAAATAGTGATTTTAATTGCCTTCAATCTCAATTTCTGTTTTCTCTGAGGCTATTGTCATTCACATAGCCATGGTGAGTAGACTCGTTGTCACAGGGATCACATTGCATAACCTCATAATATCATCTCCATTTGATAACGTTCCTTTTTGTGTTACTTGTAATGTTTCTTTATATTATTAGTAATGATCATTTACTCACTATAAATGGTATAAATATGTATGCTGTTAGCTTATTGACTAGGTTTAATTGTTAAGAACATATCTTTTCACTTATCAAGAAAAGGGAATTAAAAAAGTAGAATAAGATAAAACTTATAATATATTATATATAATATCTTATTATATAATTTATGTTATTCTATTTTTGGCAATTAAATCAGTGTATCAAACTGGATCTCTTGTCACATAAACAAATGAACATTAAGCAATGGAGTACACAATCATAAAATTCAAACCCAAAAAAAGCTAAATAAAAAGATAGCACTCAATACCCTGAGATTTCTTATAGTGTGTTACACATTACTTTATTGTGAGAGAAAAATTAAAATGGCCCTTCTAGGGATCATGGTATTTATATTTTGATAAAAAAATTAAAGTCTTGATCTACCTCAACCCTCAAGTGTCATGCCCTAAGATTACCTTAATATTATGCCTAGATTCAATGGGTAAGATGACAACCCAACTTAGAGAAACATAGAAATATTTCGTGCCTTTGATGAGAACCTGAATGTGGAATAACTATATGTGGTCATAAGAATTTTTTTACACAACCTTAATGGAGAAGTGAGAAAGTGGTTCAAAGGGCTACCAAATGCCTCCATCACTACGCGGGAGCTACAGAATGCTTTCACCCAAAAATGGGGAGAAAAGAGGAATCAAGAGTACCTCCTCACTAAGTTTAATGCCATAAGGAAAACACCGAAGGAGGATGTCTTAGAATTTATCAAAAGATTCAATAAGAAGTACAATAACTTGTGAGCTCACATAAGGCATGCTCCAGTTGTAGCTTGTGTGGCTTTATTGGAAGTCTTTGAGACTGATGTTGGTTTTACCCTGAGAGAAAGGAATTCTCTCACTATCACCAACTTCAGATCGATGCTCTTGAAGTGGAAGAAAATATGGTGTTCGTAGGGAAGTAAAGGATGAAGAAAGAACCTACTAAACCCAAAAGATGGAAAGAGGGGTCATCCTCCTCTTGTCAATATAGAGAATCATTAGACCCAAAGTGGAATGATCGGGAAAAAATAATTAAGATTTTATAAAAAATTGTTAGAATGCTTGAAATTGAGAAGAATAACCTCTTGAGACTAAATGCTCAAGTCAACAACCAACGCTATAACCCGTAGTATAGAATACCCCCACTGCAACTACTCTGAAGGGAAAGAAAGGGACATAGTGATAAGATCCCTCACCCCTTATACTTGGAAGATCATCCAAATGAACAATCATTAGATACACAGGAGATGCAAAGAAATATATATTCTCATTTCGCTAAAGAAGATCATGAGAATATGGCTCACTAGAAGGCTACTCATGATAAAGAAGTAGCATCAGATGAGGAAGATGTGGATTATTATTGCAAACAGTTTACAGACTTCATGCAAGCACAACTGCAACATAACTATAATGTAAGATCTTCAAAGAAGAGGACGAGAGAACCAAAACAATGAGGGGAAGTTGCTCCCCAAGTGGTACATCCAGCACCAGACAAAGGGAAAGGTCAGCTCGATCCTGACCTACCCAAGACAAGAGTCTCTATAGATAAGGACAGAAATGGTCCTAAGGGGCACACAAAAAAGGAGGCACTTGTTCTACTGACAATTGCGAGTGGGAAGGAGAAAGAACAGAGCTAGGAGGTATAGAAAAAACGCAACCCACATTCAATCTCTAGAAGGAGATTGAAAATGTAAAAATTATTGTTCCTCTAGCTAAGATTCTAAAGCAGCGTCATTACAAAGCTCAAGTCTCTCAATTCATGTATCTAGCCACCTCAACATCATCCCATTATATTTTGAACCTCAAAGAGGAGAGGCTCATGGTTGTTTTCGGGCCACATGTGGAAGAATTGGACCCTTTTACTATGCCTCTCTATGTGATTTTGGTGATCCATGACCTTTTGTTTCATAATTGCATTTTCGATTTTAGGGCCTCAAACAACCTCATGCCACTATTAGTAATTAAAAAATTGGATTTAGAGATTACCAAACCATAAAAAGGACTTATACTCCTTTCACTCCAAGAGAGTCAAGTTCTTAGGAATGATAAAAGATCTAGTGGAAAACCTAGCTCAGATCCCACTGAAGGGTGTGGTAATGGATATAGTGGTAGATGATATACCTCCTCATTTTCAAATGCTCTTAACTAGATCTTCGGATTCCAAGGTGAGGACTCTATCAAGCTAGATTTGACATATGAAACAATTCCCACTTTTGCAGGCGAGCAAAGGAGTCTATACAAAGAATCTAGGTTTGTGAGAACTGTGACCCTAGATAAAGGCTCAGAAAACTCCCGAACTCATGGAAAAGAATGTGACCTCTCCTCTCTGTTACTAGAAGAAGATGAGGTCATCTTAGAGAAAGCATCAATACACCTAACAAGGCAGTTAGACCACCACCATATATATATAATAATCAAGTGTGTAAATTATACTTTGACAGATCATCCAAGCCAAAGCTTGAGGCAACCAACTATGTGGAAGAACATAAGGCAGTGATCCTTGGGCTACATACAACAAGGAATGTGAATGTCGAATCCCCGGTTGTGCTTGGAGGCTCCGAGTTGATTATTAAGTATATCAGATAATTTTTAAAAGAGCGTAAGGAGCTTACTAAATTGATTAGAAGGTTCATTGAGGAGACCAAAAGAGCTGAGCATCAATTACCAAGTTGGCAACACCTATTAAAGTTTTTGTCCGAAGATTTTGTGAGGCACGTGATAGCTTTAATTTCTGAATTTCTAGAGAACATTGGAATGAGATCTAGTGCCCCAATGTGGATATTATATCATTTGAAGGTTGTTTTTCAGAACCAGTGGAACCTTGAGTTGCCACTCCCTTTGTTGTTTTGCATGCTCATAAGATATATGTGTAGAAATTAGTCAAGTAGCTAGTTGCATAACTCACTACATTGGAGAGAAGCGATCACCTAGTAATTATATTTTCAGTAGGTATGAACAATTGTCACTCAAGTTTGAAGCCCCAGGAGAAGGCCCTAAGTCTTTAGTGATGTGCTATCTAAAGTTTTTATTTTTCTTAAATGTTCTCTGGTATGTAAGCCGGTCAGTTAGTGAATATTACAATCATTTAGTTAGTTTTCACTCATTTAGTTAATTTTCTAGTTTTTAAAAATGACTTTGCACCGAATGGAAGGAAAATCTAATGGTATGCAAGTCCTCATCACCTTGACAACAAGGCACTATCCCAAGTTTGAGCTAATGTTGTCACTCACTACATTATGGGTTTCAATAGGTCAAGGTTTCCGAAGAGTACTGAAGTTTGGAGCCACTGTCCTAGGCCATAGAAGATCTCAGAACTTAATCACACCCTCTCTAGTGCCTAGTGCTCAGAAGGAACTTTCCAATGGTATATAGAAGTCAAAAAAAGGACCCTTGGATTAGACGTTAGAGCCTATTGAAGATTACCTATGGAAATCCCATAAAATCAAGAAAATGGCTAAGTTTGAGGGAATCCTACAATACCGCATACCACAAATCGGTATTGTAATGGTGTAAACAAACTCCAAAACTTGTGGGGACCAATCTTGTGATATAGTGTGAAATTGTCGAGGGAAGGTCGAAAATATTAACAAGGAAAATACAGAACAAACAGGAGTGGGTGGCGCCCCTTTCTCTCTCCTCCACGTGGTGGTATCTGACATCTCGACAACCGCACAGTCTCGGCTCTCGGTGACGTTGCAATCCTGCATCTCAACGAACCTGCAGTCCCATAGTGACAATATGGCTTGCATATCACAATCCCACATATCGGCATAACGAGAGATCCAACGGCTACCACTCTAAAAACCTTACGTGGGCTGATTATGCGATGTAGTGTAGCATCATCAATGGAGGCCGAAAATTAAACACAAAGAAAATTCATTACAAAAAAAAGGCTGGGCCACCCCTTTCTTCCACCTCCACATGGTGGTATCCCACATCCTGCAATCCCCCATTATCATCAATCGCAATAATAGAGGGGATACTCCCCCAATTACCTTGTCGAATTACGATATTGCGATTTAGTGCAAAATCGTTGTGGAGGACTGAAATTGAGTAACAAAGGAAATGCCTGCAAAAATAGGGTTGAGTAGGCCTTTTTCTCACTCGTCCAAGGGGCCATTTAGTGGCTTCTGATTGAACCTCAAAGTAGATATTGTAGTTGTCTTCATTGCTAACGTGAGAGTATGGATGATGATGTGGCAAATGACATATGTCACCAAGTTTCAACATTTTGAGGGGTGAAATGGGGCCATTTTTTGGTGCCACATGTCACCACTAATAGAATGACACGTGGCAGTGATGATGTCACCCCGTAGATTGGTGATCATAAATGTTAAGGGGAAAAGCTAAAGGTAAGGTGCCCTCCATTGTGATATGTGGGAATGCATCGTGGATGTGATATGTTTTAGTGGTTCTACCTCAGGAGGATTTCGTGTCCAGACTTTCGTCCTGTGCTATGGAAAAAGATAAAGGGTACCCCTCTCATGCAGTATGATTTTGAGGTATTTGGTGGGCCTAATCCTTTTAATCAGGATTTTAATTCTATAATGTTTTGGGCCACATAACCATCTCTCACTGAGATAAGTAGTCGACCCGACAACTAAGACTATAGGAATTTACAGGGTACGTTCCTTAGATAGAACACCAAAGGACACTGCTCACAAATAGATCACAGATCAATACACCAATATTCTTGACATGATTAAAATCATCAAAGAGGGAAACATTCCACGGCATCAGCCAATGCAGCCACTTCAGGTATTTATTAAGAAAAAAGAAAATTTGCATAACCTTCTCTCATGAACGGTCACCCCAGAAATGACCCTCCATGCTCTTTAAATAGAGATCATGGATGAATTGAGTGTTAATCCACTGATTAAGTGTAGCTAATACCGAGGAGGAACGAACTATCAGATCACTTAATTTTTATAACATATTGTGACTGTCGTATTGTAAGTTACAAAAGTACATAGTAAATAAACACATTTTACCTAACTCTACACTAGACCAGGCTATTTCCCATGCGTCAAAATATCCTGACATCCCCCCTTAAGAACAACTTCAGATAGGATTGAATGATGAAAAAATATGACACAAATAGGAGAAGGAAGGAGGCATTAGATCCTATCCCCCCTTAGTGACAACTTTCTGAACTCCAACTGTAAATCAAGGTTTATTAAACTTTACCTCTGTGAGAGCCCTTATAAAGATTTCTGCAACTTGAGCATCAATTGAACAATATTGGAATTCAATGACATGGTCATGAATGAGCTTTCTGATGAAGTGCATGTGTAGTTCAATGTGTTTGTTTCACTTATTTTGGACTGGATCTTTGCATAGTTGAATGACACTTTCATTATCACACCAAAGTGTAGTCGGATGTTGTTGTTGAAAGCTAAAATCTGATAGGATTTGATGAAGCCACATGACTTTATTAATAACTTCTATGACACCATGATACGCTACTTCTTATAAAGAAAGAGAAATGGCAATTTGTTTCTTACAAGCCCGTGTAATAGGTCCAGAACTAAGAGTGAACACATAACCTGTAGTAGACTTTTGATCATCAAGGTCACTAGCCCAATTGGAATCAATGAAACCAAACAATAGAGGAGATGCTTCTGAACTATAATGAATCCCAAACTCAGTTGTACCTCGAACATAATGAAGTATTCATCTAGCTTCTTTCCAATTACTTTCATGGGGGTTTTTCATAAACCGAGCAATAAGATCAAAAACAAAGGAAAGTTCAGGAAGGGTATGGGTCAGATACAAAATGTCTCCTACAAGTTGATAGTATAAGGTAGCATCGGCTTCAGGGGAAGTATAATTGACTGAAAGTTTGACTCCAGACTAAAAGGGAGAAGGGGCTGCTTACAATCTTCCATGTGAAAGTGGTGTAGAAGATCACAGGCATACTTGGACTATGAAAGGGAAATACCTTCCTTGCTTTGCAAGACTTTAAGACCAATAAAATAATGCAAGTGTCCTATGTCTATCATTTCGAACTTCTTTTTAAGGTTGGAGTTCACATCGTTTATTAGTTTCGGATCAGTAGCAATAAGGATAAGATCATCAACATAAAGAACAATAATAATAAGAGACTTGCCCTCTTTCTTGGTGTAGACAATATTGTGAGAATGACAACTAGAAAATATAGTATCTAAAAGAGTGCTATGCATTTTGGCATACCAAACCTGAGGGGTTTGCTTGGCACCATAAAGGGACCTTTTAAGCAGACATACAAGGATGGGTTCTATTTGTAGATAGCGAGGAGTTTTTTCCATATGGATTTCCTCATGCAAGGCCCCATGCAAAAAGGCATATTTAACATCCATCTGATGGACTTCCCATCTGAAAGAGGCAACAAGGGAAAGAACGAGGCAGATAGAGTTCATTTTTTCAATAGGGGAGAAGATTTCACTATAGTCAATGCCTTCAACTTGTGAAAAACCCTTAGCAACAAGACGAGCATTATGTTTATAAAATTTTCCATCTGATCCAAACTTGGTTCTATAAACCCATTTGCCTCTAACAAGTTTTTGTCCCTTTGGGAGAGGAAAAATATCCCAGGTATCATTTTCCAATATTGAATGATATTCTTCATTCATAGCTACATCCCAATCTAGATGGCCTGAAGCTTATGAAAAGGTGTCAGGATCATAATTTGCTAAAGCTTGAGATACTAAAGAAGAGGCTCTATCTAACTCAGAATATGTACATCATTGATGTGTAAGATCGCCTGCTACATCCCTAATAGCATGAACCCATTTTGGAAGCTGAGGAGTTGAGGGAGGATCCTAAGAAGGTGGGGGAGTATTGTCAACCTCGTTGTCATCGTTTGAAGAAAAAATGTGTTCAGAAGTATAAGGGATAGAGAGAGTTGGCACATCTATCGAACTAGGCTCGTAGGCCGATATATTTTTGGCAAAATTTACATCTATTCTAATGATAAAAAATTTGGACTTAAGTGGAATAAGTCTATATCCTTTGACATCTTCAAAATATCCAACAAAAATATATTTTTCACTCTTAGCTTCTAAATCCTTGTGTTTCTCATCTGGAATATAGGACCATGCTTCACTTCCAAAAACACAAAAGTGACTTACATCTAGTTTAATTGAGCTCCATGCTTCTTCTATAGTGATATTCTTTAAAACCTTAATAGGAGTGTGATTTTCAATGTAATTTTCATAGCTAATTGGTTCTACAAAAAGTTAAGAATAAGTCCTTTATATTGAAGCATACAATTAGCCATTTCCATTAAGGTGTGATTCTCCCTTTCAGCCACACCATTTTGTTGTGGAGTATATGGAAAAGTATGTTGCATTTGAATTCCATGCTCAGTACAAAATATGATGAACTCGTTATTAACATATTCTCTGCCATTATCAGATCTTAGCTTAAGAATTTGATGTCCATATTGTTTCTCAATAAAGGCCTTAGAGGCCAAGAACATGTTAAAGACTTCACTCTTGAGTTTTAAGTAGTATACTCAAGAGTGCCTCAAGAAATCATCAATAAAAGTTAAGAAATACTTGTAGCAAGAGAATGAAACAATTGGAATTGGACCACATAAATCACTATGCACAAGTTGTAAAGGGGTTGAGGCATGCTAAGAGGCAAATTATTCAAAACTATCTCGATGACGTTTTCTAAGTACACATCCAGAACAAACACCATCTCTGCAAGATACCATAGGGAGACCTGTCACCATATTTTCTTTACATAGATTTTGAAGGGAGCGATAGTTTAAGGGACCAAATTGTTCATGGCAAAGTTTGATCACATCATCATTATGAGCAATGAATACAAAAGGAAGAGTTGATGACCCAAAGTTGTTAAACTTATACAACCTTGTAGAATCATCAATAAT
>APFE030813024.1:0-19941 GCA_000404065.3 Pinus taeda | reverse complement strand
GTGCATGAGACTGTCGTTTTCTTCTTTCTTCACCAAAGCTTTGATTCCATGTTAGAAAATCAGAAAGGCAAAAACATTTTCTTATACTTGATAATTACTTATGATGTTCTTGACTTCTTATTAGATTTCTTTTATATCTTCTTTCTTTTAGTTCATCAAGCAATTACCAAAGCAATAGCACATAAACAATGGACACTAGATGTAGGCTCACAACCAGGGAAAAACCCCTCTCTAGGGGAAAACCCAATTAGTAGTTCTTCCTTCAATAGTTTTCCAGAGATATTTCAAGACTCTTGACCTTGACACAAATTATCCTCCACGCCAAGTCAACCTTCTTCCTTAATTGCAGATGATCCTTCTTGACCTAATAGCAGCAGTGGAAACACTTTCTTCGACCCAGCAACTTTGACCTTGCCTTTAGAGATTTCAATCTTCACTGAAAGACTTTGATCTTTACTCAGAACCTTTGATCCTGGCCCAATACAGTTTCTTGAGGTGGCAGCGTCACACGGCAATATGCTATGACATCAACATGGCAAGGCATCATATGGCAACTGGCTACAGCATCAACAAGAGAACTTCAATCTTCCAAACTAGGGCATGAGAGATAGAGATAATTGCACCAAAGATTTGTTTTTCCCTTTCTCCTTCTCCTAGACCAAACTCGCACTTCCTTCTCCTCCTATTTCGCACTTCTTCTGGCTTCAAGAGAGATCGAACTTACTTGTGAGAGAGAGTGCTTCAAATGGAATTTGAATGGCTTCATTTATAGCCCCTTGGTGAGGTCGAATAGCCTCCTTTGAGGCTGACTTGATAATCTTAATGCCGACTTGGTGTGGAGACGACATAATTCATATTTGATTCAATACTTAATCTTTTTACATGATTCAAAAGCCCATGAAGGGTCTCTTTAAAAGAACAATGACTCTATTGACTCAGAATAAATCCTAGAAGTCCTCAATGGGGACTTTGACCTAAAACATGGTGACCGAAGCATGAAACCCGTGCTTTAATAAGTCACAATAATAATAATAATAATTTTTTTCTTTATTCTTTTGACAAGTACATTATAAGATGACTCAAATACATTTAATGAAGACCGAACCTAGTTACATTTTCCAACAGCTTGGAAGGTTGTTGGTGCATTGGTTAAACCAAAAGGCATTACTTTAAACTCGTAATGACCTTCATGTGTTCGGAACGTAGTTTTTGCTATGTCTTCCAACCTTATTCTGATTTAGTAATACCCTGACCTTAAGTCCAATTTTGAGAAGTATTTAGCACCATGTAGTTAATCCAACATTTCATCGTTAAAAGGGATTAGAAACTTGTTTTTAATTGTTATTTTGTTTAGTCCTTGATAATCGACGCATAATTTGAACAATCCATCTTTCTATCGAACTAATACAACTGGAGCAGCATATGGGCTTCTACTTTTTGTCATAATTCCACATTTTAAAAGATCCTCGATTAATCTTTCAATTTCTGTTTTTTGATGATGTGGATATCAATATGGTTTGATGTTGTTGGGATTTGATCTTGATTTGACTTCGATTGATTGCTCGATTTCTCGTTTAGGAGGCGACTTCATTGGAAGATCTTGGAATACTTTTTCGTGCTTTTGAATTAGCTCTTGGACTTCCATTACTTCTTCGTTGACCAAATTTGAAGTTAACATTTCTAATTGATGACATTGTGCTAAATACGCTGGCGCTCCCTTCCGAATCATTTTCATCATCTAGGAGGATGATACAATTTGGTTCTCAAGGGGCTGGAACCCATATAGCTTGTATTTCTACCCTTCCCATTTAAATTTTATAAATTGCTTTTGATGGTTGGTAGAGTAAGTACCTAGGGTTTAAAGCCATTGGATACCTAGGACCACATCCACTCCTCCTAACGGTATAGTGTATTCTAGATTATAGTCTTGAATTTGTAATTTGACTTTATGGCATTTCCCTACTTTTTCAATTTTCTTATCGTCGGCTACCATAACCTTCATGTTGGGCATGGTGTGAAAATTTCTAACATGAAATTCTACTACAGTAATTGATTTATTTCACCTACTTATCTTTCACAATAAGTTATTTACAAAACCCTTCAGTAAACATTAAAATAAGTTCTACTGCAGTTATCACATAATTACATAGAGAAAACAACAGTGATATACGAGCACAAGAATCAATCACATCAACACAATTGTTTTTGGACAATTGTCCCCGGAAAAACTCAATGTGGGAAAACCGATATAGTAGATGAGGGTATTATTAATCTTCAGCCACAATCGCTTTACAAGAAATGATGTCCCAAAAGAACTGAGACACTTCTGAGAGAAAGCACCTAAGACAAAGTTTCTCTTCCACCTAGAGAACCCTTCACCCACTTCTGCATCACTCTGCGTCAGCCTGCATGAGGATTGCGTCTCCAATGGTGTTGTCTCCCTTCTCTTCCCTCTCATTGTTTCTCGAATGCCCTGCGTCACCTCCTCCTCAGTCACTGACTATTGTTGATGCCCTCCTCTTCCTCCACCCTGCACTCTCCCTCTGAAATCGAACTCTTTCTCCTTGAGAATTGATTTCCCTCTGGGTACTGAGTATTTTCCCAGTGTGTCTCCAAATGACTCTCAAGTCTTCTCCTATACTTTTCCTATTGATGAATCAACAGCCGAGATTAAGTCTCTAATCAATAGCTAAGATTAAAACAGACTTGATCCTCGTCTCTTAGAAGCTTCTCACCCATATCTTTATTAATACCCATTAATATTTTTATTTTCCTAAGTTTAGACTTAGGAATCCATTAAAAATATTAATTATTTTAATAACTCCTCATCCGGGTGGAATTTCTCCAAATGATTTCTAGGTCTTGGAGATCTCATGTGTTCTAGTGCCTCCACAAAATTTCGGAGCTAGAGCACATCCGATGCTACCCAAAATCAACACATGGGAAACGTAAAAATGTTGAGTTTTTTCGCCATCATTGAGTCCAAAAAGTTGTGGGTGCTTTCGGTGTCGATCAGAACCATTACGTTGCTCTTTTTGATGTGTCTTTTTAGTTTTAATGTATGGGGTTGAGATATCCATGTCATGGCCAATAATCATACTTGCGAAATATTCTCGTTATCTGGTTCTGGAGAATATTCGATTTCTTCCACGTCTGATTCTTCACTGTCTGAATCATTAGTTGCTTCACATTTATACAGGTTCTTAGTCTCTTTTCCTTTAGCTCACCTATGTTTAAGGTCCCATTTTTCACCACAACGTTTGCACTTGCCCTCTTTCATTCTTTGCATTTCCAAGTTAGTTTTTTCCCCTTCACAAAGATGTGGCGGAACATATTTTGTGTTATCCGTGTTCGCAGGTTGGGGAAATCTTCGTCTCGAATATACTCTTTCAATTTTCGGCCACTGCATCTTTGCATGCTTCTTTTCAACAGCTTTTGCCTTCTGTCTGGATACCTCTATAGAAGTGATGTCATGAAGCTCAAGCTCACCCTGGAGATGGGGTTTAAGTCCCATGGTCTATGATTGAATGAGACGAGTTTCTAATAATCCAGGTAATCGTGTAGCTAAAGTTTCCCATTCTCGAGTGTAGTTGTCCACATCTCCTTTCTGTTGCAGTCTGTTGAGTATTGAGAAGAACTCTTCTTGACACCTTGGAACCTTTTAAAGAATGCATTTTTGAATTTCTTCCAACTTATAGCAAGTGTCGTCTTTTTCCACCACATACACCAATTATATGCTTCGCCTTCCATTTTCATGGATGCATGCTTGATCTTTCCATCATCATTGTCAATACACTCTAAATATTCTTCTACTTTATTGAACCATGCAACGTTGCACTTCTCGTTACTGTCAAATTTGGAGAGTTCAAGTTTTTTTCTTCGTTGATATGTTACAACTGTTGGAGTAAAGGAGGGTATTGATTCGCAAGATGCATATTTGAGAATTGATTCCAAAGCTGCATATTTTGAAAATTTGTGTTAGTATTTTGTTGATGGGGTATGGACGATGCTTTTGGAGATTCTGGTTTTGCATGTGAGTCTAACGAGTTTGATGAATCCGGAGAATTGAGATGTTGAGTAGCTTCATTATTTTGGGATATTTGATCAGGTGTAATCTTCAACTTGTCAAAAATACATGTAAACATCACCATTGCCTGACTATGATTCAGATTCATCGTATTTGAAAGGATTGCATGATCCTTTTTAAATTCATTATGGTTCTACTCGAGCTGACTTTCTATTCTCTTTGATGTATTCTGGAGCTCCTTGATTTTTCCGTCGTGTCCAGTGACCTTAGCTTCAAGGTCTATAAATTTTTTATTAAAATTAGCCATCGTCATGGATGAAGACATTGATCGGGTATGAGGTTGAGTATACTTATCCAACTTAACTTTTTTTCTTAACTTGATCCTAATTTTTTATTTTTGTTTTTTAATTTAAATTGAAAGTAATGATAATATATATTTTTATTTTTTTTTTACTTTATAAATTTAATTAATATATAATTATTAAATTAAATAATAACTATATAATAGTTATGTATGTATTATATACCTTAATAACTATATATTCACGGTTTAAATGAGCGCGGCTCATTTGGAGGACGAGAGCATGGAAACTAAAACAAGAAATGGACAGACGAAGTGGTGATAGCGGTGTGGTATGCAGATGGATGGACGAAGTGGTGACAGCAGCGTGGAAAATGAAATGGGAAACGGGATCGGTCACAGTTGTGTCATTGATCTATAGTGAGGAGAACGATGGTGTGGGATTCCCGACTAGAACAGTGGCTCGATAGGACGACGACTGGAATGGCAGCTCGATAGGACGACAACTCGAACGACGACTCGATATTTGGGATGACAACTGGTCAGAATACAGGAGACAAGGGATACAGGCGAAGAAGGGTCGATGTTGGAGAGGAATGAAGATGTGACGAACAGAAGATTGAAGGAGAATGGATCAGCACGGCAAGAGGTTGAATCGATCAGCGGGTGCGAGGATTAGAGGCTCTGATACCAAATGGAGTGGATAACTTTGATTTCTCTTAATAAAATACATATATATATTATTACAGACTGATTGATGGGTTTTTACAAGAAGGGTCCTAGCTTTAAATAAGCCCTTGGGCACCTTTTCGATAAGGGGCATGATCTTTGATCGTGCCCCAATTACATAATTAATTAATTAAATAACACTCTCCAAGGCCTGGTAGATTTTGCGACAACATGGAACATGTGGGAGCATCCCCAAATTTTAGGGAAAGTCATGAGAGATGGGGGGTGCCAAGGTCACTAGCATAGCAGTCCCCATCTCTAAAATTATTATATTAATGATAAAATCCCAAAAATAACAATTCATTCCATGCAAATCCATCATTGTGCAATCTAATGGAAATGCTACAATCTTGCCATTCCGAGAATCCTGAAAATTGTTGAGTCATCTGAATTCTAGATGGGATATAAAATTCTACTTTCTCCATATGACGTTCAAGGAGGTTGGAACCACTATCAAACATCCTGAAATAATTAATGGTAATGCAAATTCATCATTGTGTGATCTAGTGTAAATGTTACAATCTTATGATTCCTAAAATCCCGAAAAAATTTCAATCAACTGAATTCTAAATGGGATATGAAATTCAACTTTCTCCATAATAAGTCTTATGAGGTTGGAGCCACTATCAGACATCCTAAAACAATAAATGGTAATGTTAAAAATTAAATAAAAGGATAGAAAAAGTATATCTTACTTTTCAATCCTTTCATAGTAAGGATTTCATATTACTACTAATTATCAAGGTCACCAACTCCGCAAAGCTCTATCCCCTACCTTAGTTTTGTCTTGATTGGTTATTGGACAAAAATTCAGTTCATATGTCCCCAATTTGTGTAAATGTGTCCTTTAGACTAAGGAAATATTTCGTCATGCATTTCCTAAAGTTTCCCTAAAAAGAAGATATGTGGAAATGTTTCCCCAAGAACCCTGTTGAGAAATCTAGGGCATTAGAATTAGTTGATTTCTCTTCTTTGGTGACTGCTTGTGAATGCTTTTTACTTGATTAGATTAGGATCTTCTTTACATTAGATTCTTAGTGTTCTTCTTCATCAAACAGTAACCAATGCATGAACATAAATAGACAAGAGACACAGCATGTAAGCTATGAGCCAGGGCTAAAACCTCTCAATATTTGAGAGGAAAACCCGCACAAATTCTTCTTATAGAGATTCCAATTGACGAATACCAAGACTAAGACCCTTGACCTATTAGCCACTCCATGATCAAGACACGAGTCCTCTTCTACTTCTGTCTTCTAGATTCCTCTTCCACTGCTGAGACTACATCACTAGAGACCTTCGCTGTGATAACAATGAGAGAGCTTTGAAATCCATCATTGTAATATCATGAAGGACCTTATCAAAACACTGAGATCAAGGTCTTGTCACTTTGTAGGAGCACCGAGAGGCTTGAATGAGGTTAGTAACGAATCCTTCTCCCTATGGCAACACCGAGGCTCCTTCATCAAAACAGAAATTGCACCGAACCATAGTCTTCTCAGATCACCAAACTGTAGACTCTTCTCAACATCGAAACATTGTCACTGCAATACAGAGGCATTCGAAATTGTCTTCTGCACTAGGCCATCTAAATAGATAGATCCGAACTGTTTTCTGCCTTTGTTCTCCGAAATCACAGAGGGATCTAAATTGTCTTTTGACTGTGATTACATCTAATATAATGTACCCATCTGAAAACTTTCCGAACTCTTTTCTGTCTTCTCCACTGAAAGACTCAGATATGCGAAGTTTGTTCTCTATGTTTATGTGAGGATCCTAGCCTCCTATATATAGTGATTTGACCATATATTAAGCCGACTTTAGCATCCGAATGGGTGTGACACTTTGGGTGAGTCGACATAAGATATTACTTCATATTGCAGGCCGACATCAAGTCAAGAGGATTGTGCTTGTCTCTCGGAGGGCTTTCTAGACACTTGTTTGACTCATATACATTTTACATATGCTCAAGAAAAGCTCTTCATACATGACATTAATTCTTTGACCTTAATGACAAATCCTAAGGCTCTCAATGGGAGCCACCTAAAATAAAATCACTTGCTCATGAAACCCATGATGCAAGGCTTACAAAAATAATTTTATTTCCTTCATTACATCATTTACAGAAGTCACAATCACATGTCATTATGAAGATCGAACCTAGTTACACTTTTCAACACTCCCTCTCAACTAGGGAGGTATTCATAATGGTACTTGGTCAATCTCAATCTAAAGAATTTCTCATAAGAAGAACTTGGATTTGTAACTCATTTGTATAGTATCATGTCAACCAGCATTGTTACATAGCAAGGCCTTGACTAACAACACCATCTCTCCACAAGATCTGAGCTCAATGCTGGCAAGACCAATGATTTATAGACACACTCATCATTCTCTCTTAGAAAATACCCCACTCGGGTTCTATCAGGGTATGCTCCATGAGGACTATTCTTATCTTGCACTCCCCAGTCCTCAAAGAATATCGGTCCTCCATGTGAAAATTTCTAAATATAAATCCTACTGCAGTGATTAATATTATTTCTTCTACTTATTACCTCAGAAAGAAGTTATCCACAGTATTCTTACGGCAAATATCGAAATATCTTCTACTGCAGTCTTCACAATTAAAACATTGCAGAAAGTAAATGTAAGGAAATATACTAGCACAAAGACAACCATAATGACACAATTATTTTTGGACAATCGTCCCTGGAAAAACCAAATGTGGGAAAACCGGTGCAGCAGATGAGTGTTTTTATTATTCTTCAGCAAATTCTCCTGTACAAATTACAACCAGCAAAAAAGGAATGAGAAATTTTACAAACACTTCTTGACCAAGTTCTACCCCAATTGAAGCACTTCTTCTTCTCCAAAATCCTTCTAATCCTCTCTGCATCAAACTACTCTCCCAGGCTCAACGTCAAGCTGCCCACACAAGCTTTGTGTCAAACTGCCTGTGCGTTGCCTCTTTCTGTGTCACCCTTCTTGCTCTACGTCTGTTGCCTTACACTCTCTCTCTTTCTCACCTACAACTCTCCCTCTGATTTGATTTTCTCTTGCCGAACTTCGACTAGTGAGAAAATCAATCTTACTCGAGTAATTGAGTATCTGCCTCTGGTTTGTTCTCCAAGTGCCCATCAAGTCTCTTCTTATAATCCTCTCGTTGATCATTCAACAACCCAAATTAAATTCTAATCAATGGTTAGGATCATTTGACTTGATCTCTACCTTCTTCTAGAATTTCCATCCACGGTTTAGATTAATACCCATTAATTATTTTAATTTCCTAAGTTTAGACTTAGGGTCCCATTAAAAATAATTAATTATTTTAATAAAATTGTTTTCGGGTGGAATTTCCCTAAACGATTTCTGGGTATTGGAGAATGCATGTGCCTAAGCCTTCCTACAAATTTTAAGGCCTAGAGCACAACACTCCCTCTTAGCGAGGAATGTGCTCTAGCAATATACTGCATACTGCTCTAACTCTAAAGCATCGTCCTCTGTGCTGATGATGTCTGACATGCTGCCCACCAACTACTGTATTGCTGCCTTTGACACTGCCAATGCTACATCTGTACTACAACTCCCTCTGAATGTCTGCATCTGTGTTGCTGCTGGCATTGCCACTGCCAACTATCCCTGCACTGCAAACTATTGCCGCTACAGAAACGGATTTTCAACCATACCCATCTGCTCTCTGAACTGAGTGAACTTAGCTCTTCCAAGAGTATATTGGCCACCTGCTCTCCTATGGGGGCATATTGTAATCGTACTACCCCACGCTGAACATAGTCTCTAATAAAGTGACAATAGATATCCATATGTTTCGACCGATCATGAAATACTGGATTCTCAGAGAGTTTGATACAACTATGATTATCGCAGTAAACCTTGGTCGCTTCCATCCCTTTTCTGAATAAGCTCACAAGCAATTTTTTGAGCCATATGGCTTCACACGTAGTTGTGCTAGCTGCTAAGCTCAATGCTACCGATTTCTGCTTCCTGCTGCACCAAGATATCATCCCTGATCCAACACTGAAGTAGTATCCCGAGGTACTTTTATGGTCTACTGAATTACCTGCCCAATCTGCATCAGTGAACCCATTCAAACTGACGTCCTACCCTTGGGAGTACTTCAACCCATATCCGGTTGTTCTACGTACATACCTAAGAACATGTCTTGCTGCTACCCAATGCAACCTTTTTGGTTCCACCATGAACTGACTAAGAGTGTTGACAACAAAACAAATGTCTGGCTTAGTGTTGACCAGATACGTAAGCAGCCCAATGAACTGCCTGTACAAGGTGGGATCTACTTCCTTATCTTCTGATGCATCTATTTTCTTCCAACTGGTGATCATGGGAGTAGCCATGGGTCGACAATCCTGCATTACGAATCTCTTCAGAATTTCTATAGCGTACCTTCCTTGTCCAAGGAAGATCTCCCCATTCTTCTGCCAAACTTCCAACCCCAAAAAATAATATGTCAATCCCAAGTCCTTCATGTTGAATTCGGCTTCAAGATTCTTCTTGCAATCCTGGATGACCGAGTTAGGAACAAGTCATCTACATACAATACCAAAATAAGTGGCTCATTCTCTACCAACAAATAGTAGAGATTGGGATCAGCATCACTCTTGACAAATCCCAACTACTGCAAGTAACTATCAATTCCAACATACCATGCTCTGGGTGCCAGCTTGAGCCCGTACAGGGCTTTCTTTAACCTACAAACATGAGTTTTCTTCTCATGAATTTCGAAGCCTTCGAGTTGTTCTATATGCACCTCCTCTTCTATCACTTCGTTCAAGAATGTTGTCAACATCCATCTGGTGAATCTCCCATCCCATTTGAGCTGCTAGGGATATAACAGATCTGATAAAGGTGTATCAAGCAACTAGTGTGAAGGTCTCTTCATAGTCTATTCCTTCTTTCTGAGCATACCCCTTTTCCACGAACCTTGCCTTGTACTTCTCTATATTGTCGTCTGCAGCATACTTGATCTTGTAGATCCATCGTGATCTTACAACAGATCTATCTTCTGGTCTAGGTACTACTTCATAGACATAATTCATCATGATGTAGTTGTATTCCTCCACCATGGTATCCACCCATACTTGGTGTTGAACAGCGTCCTGAAAGCTAGAGGGTTCTTCAACATGAGCTACTAATGCCTGGTATATATCTGGTTGTCTACGCTGCCTCTTCTCGGCTCTAGGAGCTCAACAAACTCCTTTGCATCCCTCAGTGTCTGTCGTACTTTGTTGGTTCTACCACTAGTGGTGGGAGGCCCAACCAACTCTTCCTCCTGATCCTTTCGTTCCATCTGTTGAAAATCATTTGTATTTCCTCCTTCTGAGGAGATACTGGTGCTGGTCACTGTACTAGATCTAGCTGTATGTCCTCCTGCTTGTCCTTCTTGCTGTCCCTACTGCACTTGAACTAACAGAACATCTCCTAACTGATCTTCTGCAGGCATCTCACGAGATTTCCTTAAAGCTCTGTCTTCCATGAACTTTGCATCCTGTCTTACTACAATCTTCCTGCTACCAGAAATTTAGATTCTATATGCCTTTGAGGTCTTGTTGCATCCTACGAGATACCCCTTTTCTGCAGTCTAATCCAGTTTACTGCGCTTCTCGTCTGGAACGTGACAATAAGCCACACTTCTGAATATCCTAAGATGACTGACTTTCAGCTTCTTCCCTATAAAAACTCCTTCGGGCGTTCTCTTCCCCAATGCTCTATGAAGAGTTCTATTATGGATATATATTGTTGTGTTGCAATCTTCTGCCCATAGATACTTAGGTAGATCCTAATCATACAACATAGCTTTGTTTGCCCCAACAATAGTTCTGTTTTTCCGTTCTGCTATTCCATTCTGCTCCGAATTATATGGAGTTGTCCACTCTCTTTTGATGCCCTCCTTTGCGCAGAAATCTGTGAAGTCTTTGTCTATATATTCTCCACCATTATCTGAATGCAATAACCTTATCTTTTTCCCTGTCATATTTTCAACACGGGCTTTAAACCCTCGGAAACAATCAAAGAACTCATCCTTGGTCTTTAAGAAATAGATCGAGGTTTTTCTGGAGTGACCATCACTAAAGGTGATGAAGTGTTCACCACCACTAAGAGCTCTTGTGGACATAGGACCACAGATATCTGAGTGTATTAATCCTAATACACATTCTGCTCTATTGTTACTTCTGGAAAACATTGCTTTAGCATGCTTTCCTAGCACACATCCTCTGCATAAGTCATCATGTTCACTACTAAGGACCAGTACCCCTGTAATAGTCTCTCTGAGCATCCTCAGTTCTCCATGGTGTAAGTGCCCCATTCACCTGTGCCATAATTCATTTTTCTCCTTCTCACCATTACAGTTGTTGCCTATTAGTGCCATTGGTGATTTGAGCTACAACCTATACAACTTGTTGCTTCAAAGCCCAATTTGTTTTTTCTTCTTCCAGCTTGGATGCTTGACATATACCTTCTTTCCCATGAAGTATACATCATATCCCTTGTTCTGTAACTAGGACACTAAAATCAAGTTCATTCCTAATCCTAGCACATGCAGAACATTGGTGGCTCGGATGTTGGTCCCTGCTTCCGTCTAAAAAGCTATGGTGCCTCTCCCTACTGAAGTACATTTCGTTTTGTTTCCCATAGTTATTTGGAAGCGCTTTTGTTCTTCTTGATAGCTCAAGAAATGTTCTCATACTCCAATCATATGAGCTGAAGCCCCTATCAATATACCAAACATCCGTTGACGTTAAATTTGCTAGGCATGCGAATTCTTCACTAATCTGGTAGATAAATCTGAGACACTTTCAGTATCCATATCTTGCCAATTTCTGACGCTAACCTGTCCCAGCAACTGCTGCAGGATAAATTGTGTCCCACCTAAGACAACCCTTCTTGCTGAATCTTCTGATGTGTTGTTCCTTCTACCACTGACAAATTTCGATTGGAAAGACTTATCTCTCTGTCGACTCACTTAGAGAGAGTTTTCCCATGAAATTCCCTTCTCCTTTCAACGTTGGGTCCTCCGGCTTCTTTCTTTTGCTTCCCTATTGCTCTGAAACCATGTGAAAATTTCTAAATAGAAATCCTACTGCAGTGGTTAATATTATTTCTTCTACTTATTACCTCATAAATAAGTTATCCACAGTATTCTTACGGCAAATATCGAAATAAAAACATTGCAAAAAGTAAATGCAAGGAAATATACTAGCACAAATACAACCACAATGACACAAATATTTTTGGACAATCGTCCACGGAAAAACCCAATGTGGAAAAATCGGTGTAGCAGATGAGGGTTTTTATTATTCTTCAACAAATTCTCTTGTACAAATTAAAGCTAGTAAAATTGGAATGAGAAATTTTACAGACACTTCTTGGCCAAGTTCTACCCTAGTTGAAGCACTTCTTCTTCCCCGGAATCCTTCTGATCCTCTTTGCGTCAAATTGCTCTCCCAAGCTCAATGTCAAGCTGCCCACACAGGCTCTGCATCAAACCGCCTTTGCGCTGCCTCTTTCTACGTCACCCTTCCTACTCTACGTCTTGCTGCCTTGTACTCTCTAAATATGTCGATGCCCTCTCTCTCTTTCTCACCTGCAACTCTCCCTCTGATTCAATTTTCTCTTGCCGAACTTCGACCAATGAGAAAATCGATCTTACTGGGGTAATTGAGTATCTGCCTCTGGTGTGTTCTCCAACTGCCCATCAAGCCTCTTCTTATTATCCTCTCGTTGTTCATTCAACAGCCCAGATTAGATTCTAATCAATGGTTAGGATCATTTGACTTGGTCTCTGCCTTCTTTTAGAAGTTCCATCCACACTTTAGATTAATACCCATTAATTTTAATTTCCTAAGTTTAGACTTAGGGTCCCATTAAAAATAATTAATTATTTTAATAAAACTGCTTCCGGGTGGAATTTCCCAAAATGATTTATGGGTATTGGAGAATGCATGTGTCTAAGCCTTCCTGCAAATTTTGAGGCTTAGAGCACATCTGATGCTACCCCAAATCAACACTCCATGACTACTCTTTTATGTTATGCCCTATCTCATCCCCAAAGAGTATCAGATGTCAAATGATTACACAATCCTCCATTTTGTCTTCCCAAGTGAAGCCCAGAATGACATGTCTATCTCTCCTTTTCAAACTAGGAGGACATATTCCATTAAAGGAATGTACTCATTCCTATCACAAAGGAATGCACCTAGGCTCCCTGCTTAGGAATTTTCCAAGTTTCTTCCAAGTAAGACACTTCTTCTCAGTCTCCCTCTTAACCAGGGACCTACAACCAGCTGCTTGAGGAGCTCCTTCCTTCGATGTCATGAATTTCTTCGTCGTTAAGGAGTCTTCATCTTTGGGAACTTCTACAAAGGGCACAGATCATCCATCACTTTTATCCATGCATTAGTCATGTCCTTAACTCATCACAAAGTGATCCATCAGATTTTCCATCTGGCTTTGCTTCATGTAATTCTACTTTCATGCCATATTTTTTGGAAGGACATTACATCCTTCTATATGCTCTGCTTGGAAGTCATCCACAGAATTCCCTTTGGCAGTCCTATATAAGCCCATCCAGATATTAGTTCAAAAATAAATGAACACTTTTAAATCAAAATTACCTTTTTGATGATCTTTCACCATGACATCTTCCTGTAGGTATCAGCATCCTACAAGCACATTGACACATCTCCCACTGATATCCATTGTCAAGGGTCTCTATCTTTTTCCAACTTCCATCAGATTCTTCACATCTTTCCGGAGATCTTCTAGTCAAATCTTCTTGGACTTTGGATGTTGAATGCCACCTACCTTTGTTGCATATTATCACAATCTCTTCCTATCTTTTCACACACTTCATTCCCAGGAGCTTCCAATCATAGTTCCTCAATCGTAGTCAACCACCTCATACTTCATATGAGGACATATTACGTTGATTTCATCTAGTGCGACTCATGCCTTCCGACATTCTTTCAAAGGAGGAGATTCCTTTCCTTTTATCATGCTTCTCAAAATAGAAGTAGTGATCCTTGTTACCTTCAACCATATGACATGACTTTATAATATTAAATGCAAGCATGCATACCTCATTTACCTTTAGGTCATCTAGCCTTCTTTACACAGCTTCCTTAATTGAAAAGATCTTCAACCCCTTGATCTGCTTCATCTCTCATGTCATCATACCATCATCCCATGAACTCCACAAATTGGAGTTCCTGATGAAACACTTGCTTCCTCTTTAGATTGGTGAATCCTTCAATGAGGATTCCATCTCGCATATCCTTATTCAGCAGATGTTTCCCTTTTTAACTGATGTATGATGAGGCTTGTCTTGGATGACTTCTTCAATTGATCTTTCGATGAGGTCACCAACAATTATATCCTTCAAAGTTGACTATCAGACATCCTTCATCTTTCCTCTGGTGATGTCACGAGCTCTTGTTCTTAATGCTTCCATGATGCCATGATGGATCTTATTATTTATTATAGCCATATCCTATAACATAAGATTTAGAAACTATGTCAAGACCTTTTGTGAGGGAGAATATCTCAGACATAGCTGAGATCTCTTACTTCCTCTTTTCTTGGACTTCTTTTCAGCTTCCTCCACTTCTTCGATGATATGGGCTTCTTCTCTTTCTTTTTATATTGTCCTTTTAGGACAATCTTTCGTATAATGTTCATAATTTTTATATCCATAGCATTGAATCTTACCTATGTTCTTCTTCCTTTTCCAAGGACCAAAAATTTCCACACTTCCTTTCCTTCCAGCAAATGTTTGAGTCCTTTAACCTTCAACACTTTTGCCCTCAACTTGTCTTCTTCTATCTTGCATAGAAACCACAAGTTGTTAAATGAGGTAACTTTCTTATCCCCATGGATATGTGTTACCTTGTTCATCAGGTATTGCATTATAGATCAATGATGATTATCTTCTTATCATCTCTCCTAGATCTCATAGTTGAGATCTTATGAAGATATCCCTTCATCCTTTGCTACCTTTAATTTTTGTGTAGATCAGATCTAAGTCTTGTGACCTCCTTTACCTAATCTTCAGAGAATATTCTTACGAGTTTATATACATCTCTTTGATGTCGCCAATATTGCTATATGAGGGGACCTTTCATAAGAATCATTTTCCATGAATTCAGAGGAGACCTTTCGATTGATATGTTCAATGACTTCACTTTCTTCGAGGAATATATCTATCCTCCTTTTCCATGCAAGGAATTTCAATGACATATCCAACTTATAGACCTCCTTGCAAACATGAAGTCATTTTACCAAATTGATTAAATACTAAAAGTATCAATGACTTCACTTTCTTCGAGGACTATATCTATCCTCCTTTTCCATGTAAGGAATTTTGATGACCTATCCAACTTATAGACCTCCTTGCAAACATGAAGTCATTTTACCAAACTGATTAAATACTAAAAGATACTTACTTGACAAGTGAAGATGAAATCTTCTTCTTCGATGATGGTTGAAGAAGATGTATTTGTTGCTTTCTTGGATGATCTTCTTCAAGGGCAAGGAGAGGATCCTTGCTAATCTTGACAATTATGACAATGCCATCTTGCCTTCAATATGCTTCGACTTTTCTTATAGTGTATATCATAAATGCTTCTAGGGTTTCGACTTTCTCCAAAATGATCTAATCTTCATCTTTAAAGTCCTTCGAGCTATCTTGCCTTGTAGATAACTTGATGATGACTAGTGGATCCAAAAGAACTTTTGTTGTTGTAGACTGATTCTTCGATCTAGGGTTTTATTCTTCAAAGTAGATCTTGATCTTTTGCTTTGATAGCCTTTGACTTGCTTAGATGCCTTACTTGAAACTCGATCCTTGAGTGTCTCTTTGATTAGATGCCCTTCCTTTGACTTCAACACCTTAGCTCTGATACATTGTTGAGAAATCTAGGGCATTAGAATTAGTTGATTTCTCTTCTTTGGTGACTGCTTGTGAATGCTTTTTTCTCAATTAGATTAGGATCTTCTTTACGTTAGATTCTTAGTGTTCTTCTTCATCAAATAGTAACCAATGCATGAACGTAAATAGACAAGAGACACAGCATGTAGGCCATAAGCCAAGGCCAAAACCTCTCACTATTTGAGAGGAAAACCTGCACAAATTCGTCTTATAGAGATTCCAATTGACGAATACCAAGACCAAGACCCCTGACCTATTAGCCACTCCATGATCAAGACATGAGTCCTCTTCTACTTTTGTCTTCTAGATTCCTCTTCCACTATCGAGACTACATCACTAGAGACCTTCGTTGTGATAGCAATGAGAAAGCTCCAAAATCCATCACTGTAATATCATTAAGGACCTTATCATAACATTGAGATCAAGATCTTGTCACTTTGTAGGAGCACCGAGACTCCATGAACTGTAATCATGTCCGAACTGTGACACCATCAAGATTGTGGCTTCAACGAGGTTAGTGTAGGATCCTTCTCCCTGAGGCAGCGCCGAGACTCCATCTAAACAGAAATTGCACTAAACCATAGTCTTCTCAGATCACCGAACTGTAGACTCTTCTCAACATCAGAACACTATCACTGCAGTACAGAGGTATCCGAAATTGTCTTCTACACTAGGCCATCTAAATAGATAGATCCAAATTGTTTTCTGCCTTTGTTCTCTGAAATCACAAAGTGATCTGAATTGTCTTTTGACTGTGATTACATCTAATATAATGTACCCATCTGAAACCTTTTCAAACTCTTTTCTGTCTTCTCTACCGAAAGGCTCAGATATGCGAACTTTGTTCTCTATGTTTATGCGAGGAACCTAGCTTCCTATATATCGTGATTCGACCATATATTAAGCCAACTTTAGCATCCGAATGGGTGTGACACTTTGGGTGAGCCGACATAAGATATTACTTTGTATTGCAGGTCAACATCAAGTTAAGAGGATTGTGCTTGTCGTTTGGAGGGCTTTCTAGACACTTGTTTGACTCATACATTTTACATGTGCTCAAGAAGAGCTCTTCGTACATGACATTAATTCTTTGACCTTAATGACAAATCCTAAGGCTCTCAATGGGAACCACCTAAAATAATATCACTTGCTCATGAAACCCATGAAGCAAGGCTTACAAAAATAATTTTATTTCCTTCATTACATCATTTACAAAAGTCACAATTACATGTCATTATGAAGACCGAACCTAGTTACACTTACACTCTTCAACAACCCACCCTCCCCCCTCCCCCAACACACACCCTCAGAGCATGGGAAACATGGGGGACACATCCCTGTGGAACACATCTTTTAAAATATAAAGGTGAACAAACCGCTGACTTAGCACATAATAATAATATCAAGCACAAGCTTGTTATTGCCTCCCCGATAACAAGAAGAGAATGATTTTGTAATACTCTTATCCTAAGTCATTATATTCACCCTTTTTATGGTTGAAATTCAAAATCTGCAACTGCTAAAGATGCTTGATTAAGTTAGGTGAACATAATTGCTTATTCCAATCAAAATGATATGAATGTTACATATTCTAATATTTATATGTAAAAATGTTTTATATTTATTTAATGTTGACAAGATAGATTATATTAGTAAATTGGGTTTATCTTAGGTGGTTGGGAGGACTGATTGGGATACTCCCCGCTAGGTTCAATTCCTGCAAGTGACATGATGAGCTTTAATGTAATGGTTTTGAGTCTTCTTGTTGAGAATGAATAATCCCTCAAAAATCAAAGAATGTATATTCTTCATCTAGAATATAAAGGTATTTTCCACGTGAAGTTAGGTAATATTAACATTATTCAACTAAATAAAATCATAACAAACATTCTCCCACCTGCTGCCACTACCAAATCGACTGCCATTATAAATACATTTTCCCTCACAGCCTGAATCAACTGTAATTGAAACAATTCATCGTCATTATGTTTAATTGGTTATGTGTATGAAAATTGAAATTCATGTGTGAGGAAAGTCCTGTGAATTACTCATTTCCACGTGAACTCGTTGCTCCCTTCTCCTTCACTAACCTAGGTCTTCAATTGCTTTACGATTACAATTTACCTATAAAATAAAAATAATTCTAAGCTCTAGTTGCGACCATGGTCTTATGCATAAAATATTTCGATTATAATTAATTTTTTCAGAAGTATACATATTAGAATCTAAAAAGGTCAGTATATTACTTTTCCCTTCCTAAAATTAAATAACTAGTTGTATATCTTTAGTCCCTTGTTGTAGACCTTATTTGACTTTATTTACCTAATAAGGACAAAGAGTATGGAATCAATAACTAGCATAAAAATATGAAATTTTAATATGAAGTTCTAATATTTTAATAATTCTTTTTGTCGAAGTTAATGGCTAATTTTCTGGTATTTTGAAACCAGCAAAGTATTTTCTAATTTTAATGTGGCTGAATTAGAACACAAACATGAACCAAGTGACTTAGCTCTTAGCTAGTTCTTTATGCTAAGTATTAAAAAGTTAATAACCAAACCGAATGAAAAACGTTATGAATTTCATTGCAAAAACAAAATAACTTATTTACTCCACATCCATGGCGAACATTTCCATGAACAGCATTTACCAGTTAACATTTAATCTATTGCATGGCCTTTAAAATAGTAAAGCTAAAACTATTTCAAAGTTTAACGGTTATGAACTTACCGAGTTTGTTGTGAGTTATGTCCAACATGCGCACGGCTCTTTCAAGCTCCAACACTTCACTTGGTAAGCACTGTGTCACGATCATTACTCTTGAAAAGGTTAGTATAAATGGAAATAGCAAATAGATATTAGTTTGCTATATTACTATTCTACTATCTTAAATATATAAATTACAACATATAATTTTTGTCATTTCCGATATTAAGACCTCAACATGTGGGTGAAGAATAATAGAATATCTATCATATCTAAGGATCCACAAAACAATGAAAAACATATATAACAAAATAAGTCATTTGGGAGTAAAGCTTTCATGTGAGTCAACTAGCAGGACAAGGGTGCAAGAAATAAGTTTTTATCCTAGATACATCATAATCGCTCTCAATGACTTTAGGTTATCACACGATCTCGGAGATAAAGTCTGAAAAGCTAAAGTGCTATCAGAGCGAAACAAAGGGAGGCCACTGTCACAACACCAACCCACTTCTGCACTTCAAGTCGGCTTTTCTTCAGCTCAAGAGGGCCTTCCCTAGGTTAAGTTTGTTGGGATTTAGGGCAATGAGTTCCAAGGTGAAGTGACGAGTAAATCTAGCAAAATGATTTTGAAAAAATTTCACAGTTGGGTATAACAGAGGCCTGTCACTCACCAAAAGTGAGTGACCCCATAGGAGAAAAAAGAATTCCCATCATCTCTTCCAGCTATCCAGCCAGTAGCCCCTGCAGCCACCACTAGCCGAAGATGATGTGCCATTCATATCTTTGTTGCCTGCATCATGTTGAATTTTGTAGCTATGGTCAGTCTTCATAACTAATATTTTAGCCCTTGAATTATGTAAGACATGTTCTTCATGTCATTTTAGCCCTTGAAATATATGTAATGAAAAATATAAGACTTATTCTTCATGTCGGTTTCAAAAGAAACAATTTTGAATTTATGGAATCTGAATTTTTGGATCCAAAAGGATCAAGTCGGCCCTCCTAATGTCAAGTTGGCCCAGTTGGAAGAGACAACCATTCGACAACACAGGTGACTAGATATAAAGTCTATTTGTCCTCCTACTCAAGCAAGTAATTCGGACTATCTGAGGCAAACAAGAAGGCGAACCTGAGGCAAAGAGGAAAATGAATCTGAGGCAGATTAAGGACAAATCGAAGGCAAAGTTTCTGAGCATACCAAAGCAGCAGGACCAA
>APFE030813023.1:0-17164 GCA_000404065.3 Pinus taeda | reverse complement strand
ACTTTGTATATTGTGTGTTTGCTTATTTAATGTTGCATTTTCATATTTGAGTGTTTTATTTTGTAATGGTTTGAAATTATATGATGTGTGTTTCCTTATTTGGGATTGTATAATATGTGTTTTTTCTATTTGAATTTGTATTTTTTGTCTAATGTTTAAAATTTTAAAATTGTATATTTTTTATTTAAATTTGTATTTTGTGTGTTGTTTAAAATTGCATATACATGTGAGATTTTTTTTGTCAATGTTTGTTGATGTATGTTTGTATGTGTTTCTAAGGTTCAAGCAGTGGAACATCACATCGAACATCAACAACAAGTCCTCCAACTCTTAAACGATAACCTCATGTTGACATAATAGAATGAAACAACAAGCAGATCAACATCACAGCGAAAGAAGTTTCGATGTAGGTGATTGGGTATTCCTACAGCTACAACCATATAAGAAAATGTCCCTCAAGCAAGCTAGGAAGGATACTAAATTATCACCAAAGTATTATGGTCCATACAAGGTGTTGCAAAAAATTGGTACTATGGCCTACTAATTGGAGCTTCCTATAGCTTATCGATTGCACCCCGCTTTCCATGTTTCATGTTTAAAGAAGGTTATAGGCGACAAGCTCCCAGTTCAAACAATATTGCCAGAACTTGACGAGGAATGAAAAATTATATTGGAACCGGAAGCAGTCACAAAAACAAGAACTCGACAGCTACGAAATCGATCAATTTCAGAGTATCTTATCAAGTGGAAGAAGTTATCCGTTGAAGATTCCACATGGGAGGATGAGAATTTTATACATAAGCATCCAGAACCTCTCAAGTGTTGAGGACAACACTTTTTTGAAGGAGAAGGGCATGTTGGGTCCCTATAATACTAGTGATTACCCCATTACTATTGTATTTGTACCCCTTATTTATATTGTTGTGCCCCTATTATCCCCATATTGTTATTACTGTGCCCCATAGAATCCCTCTATTGTCATTTTTGTGGCTTTATATTATTATTGTTAGGCCAGCTAGGTTATATTATGACTCCTTAGACTCCTATATATGGAAAGGAGGTTTTGTCATTTTAATCATCCAAGAATTGTTCATTTATGTAATGTAAAGGAGGTTGCCCCCTCGAAGAGGCTGAATTCTAAGGTGTTGATCTATCTTTTCTATCTTTTCTTGAGTTGGTTACATAACACTCTGCTAAAGAAAACCACATGCACTAGTTAACCAATAGTTAGCTAGAGTGATTGCCCCTTTATTTCTAAATCTCTTTTGCAAACGCATTCTTCCTTATTCCAGTCTTAAATTATTTTGATGGTTCAAGTTGCCTTTTTCTTTCTTTAGTTTGATTATGCAATCTTTCCTTTAAAGAAAGTAGGGATTGACATTAGAAATATTCATACCATCTCTGGCATTTCCTGTGCTTTGTCTCTAAGTTTACGAATTCCCAGGGTTGATAATTAAGTGTTGAAGAGTTTTCTTAAGTGAAATTTGTGCACCCAACATTTTGGCACCGTTGTCAGGGAGGCGATTTGGTTTGGTAAGAATTTTCTAATTATATAATAGAGGTAATTTTTCCTTCATTTTTGTAGTATTTTTTTGGGGAAAGTTTCTTTGAAGGAATTTTGTTGGTGTTGATTGATTTCTAACATCATTTTTATTAGAAATTGTTTTCTTATTTTTCTTTCTTTCTTGAAATGAATGCCTAAGAAAGGTAGGGGTTCAAAGCCCACTAAGGGCCGAAAGAATTCTGAAAACCATTCTCATATTGGGTCTCCTTCTGTGAGAAGGAAGCCCAATCCAATTCAAACCCATCACGCAAGAATAGTCCACCTAGATTCTGGTGACAATAGCTCAGGTGTGGTTCAGTCTTTTGGGAGAAAAAGGGAAACAATGGCAGACTATGAAGATCATGGGGAAAGGATTGATGAAAACTAGGTAAGTGGGAACAATCCACTTTTGTGTTTCCAATTGTGGACCCCGATAATGTGGCACAAATGAAGAACATTACACCTTCAGCTCTCCCTCAATTCCATGGTAAAGTTCATGAATATCCTGACTCTTTTGCATTTCAGCTTGATATTTTGTGTAGAAGTTATGATTATTCAACTGATGCTCAGAAGCTAAGATTATTTCCTATTACTCTCAAGGACTTAGCTTTGTGTTGGTTTATGGGGTTAGGAGGAAACACTATAGCCTCTTGGGATTAGATGAAGAGAGTATTTTTATCTAAATATCAAGAATATTGCAAAGCTTGGGACATGTAGGATGAGATTTTTACAATCATACAGGATGATGAAACTCTTGAAGACTATCTAGAAAGGTTTATGTATATTTTACAAAGGTCGAAACTTGAGCTTGATTCCAATACTATTAGACTTGTTCTTAAGAGGACTTACTGATAATGCTAGAAATAATTTAAATCTGCTGGGACAAGGTGATATTTCTCAGCAAACTTTCAAACAAATTTGTGAATTATGCAAGAAATTCTCAATAAATCAATATAGATCTGATAGAGGAACTCAAAATAGAAATAGGATAATTGAATCTATTGATGTGATGATTATTGGACTAGAAAATAAAATGGAAAACATGAAAATTGATATAATGAATATTGTTACCAAACAGTTGGACTCTTTAAAATTTCAGCAAAAACTCATGAAGGAACAAGAGTCATTAAGTATTTTTTGTCCTAAATGTAGAGACAAGCATCCTCCTAAAGGATGTCCTCTTAATTTGAAAGAAACTAATATGTGTGCTATTTTTGCAGAAGACCATATCACAGAAAAATGTTCCTCTATACCACGACTTAAAGCTGTATTTATAGGGGGACAGTCTAAAGCTGAATACTTGTATGCTATGGGAGCAAAAATTTATTGGCCTCAGGTAGGTGCAAGTATGGCTCCTAAATTTTCTCCACACTATTTTGGTTATAATTCACATGCATATTCTTATCCTAACACTAATCAACAGTGGCAGTATGGAAACCAATATTAGCATGGGAAACCTTCTCAACCATGGCAACAAGGTTAGAGAGGGCTAACTCATTCTCCATATTCCTACTAGCCACCCATGCAATCATATCCATCTACACATGCACCTTATCCAATGCCTCAACCTTCGAGTCAGTCTACTCCACCATTACCTTTACCTCCACCTTTTCGGCCTCCTCAGTTGCCTGCTAAGCCTATGCCCAATCTTAACAATAATAAAGTAGTGTAAATGATCTATGTAACAAAACCACCTTTATTCGAGTACCAGTCTATTCCTGTTGGGGTTCATGGTATTCAATTAAGATCGGGAAGGACTGTAACATCCGAAAATCAAAAGAAACCTAAAGTGATTGTTGAAGAGAAAGAAGAAGAAGAAACTCTTAATCATTCTTCGAAAGTTGTCACTAAGTAGACCTTACCTCTGAATCCTTGCCACCTTCTTCCAACGAGTCTCCCTTCCCAGAGGGGCTAGTAATGGAAAGAAGTGAGCTTGTTTTTAAGACTAGCTCGGCATCAGAGCTTCAAAATCTTTTCTTTAAGATACCTCTGCTCCAATCCATCAAAGAGATCCCTAGTTTGCATTAAGATTATTAAGGAACTATGTCTCAAGAAACCCAGGAAGAAGAGATTGGAACCCCAAACCATTCAATTTGTTGATAGGGTAGCAGAGTTCATGATGGGATGTGTGTCTATGGAAAAATATATTAATCCTGTTGTCTCCGTTCAGATTGGTAATGTCCTTAACTCTAATGTTCTTATAGACCTAGGGGCAGCCATTAATGTCATGACTAAGTACACCATGGATCAACTTTGGTTATCTCATCTTCGCCCTACTCCCACTATGCTTGAATTAGCAGATAGATCTAGAATTAAGACAGAAGGAGTACTGGATAATGTGATCATCTCATTTGATTCTTGGCAATATCCTGTTAATTTCATTGTGCTTCAGCCAAAGAACCCAGTAGGAGGACATACCTTTATCTTGGGTTGACCATGGCTTGCTATAGTCAATGCAAATATTGGATGTCGCTTCGGTGATATGTATATTTCACATGGTGAAGCTAGGAAGAAATTTACGTCATAACCCCCCGCCAGATCCATTCAGGACCTTCGAAATACTTTATGGTTGTATCAGAGCAGGGATGAGGAGATTCAGCCCATTTCCTTTATCCATCAGCATATTGGGTCTTCAAAAAATGATGAGATTCAATATTTCTTGAATAATCTAGAAACTATGCCTAATTTTGAGCTATTGAGCCAGATCTTCAACCTAGATTTTCAAGATAACCATGATTCTCATTCTTCTGTACTGTTGCATTTGGCCACCCCCTTGAGTACTCCTAAGCCTGATACTACTCTTGTTGATATTAGCCCCAGTAAATCCTTGTATATTAGTTCAGATTTGGACTCATCTCAGCGAGAGCAACTTGTGAATTTGTTGCAAAACCATCTTAGTGCCTTTGAATGGGGCTATGAAGATATGAAGGGAATCCCCCCTGAAACTTGTATACATCATATCTATATTTAGGAAGGATCTCGACCTGTCTGACAACCCCAAACATGAATGAATCTAGTTCTAAGAGATATTGTGAAGGAAGAAGTACATAAGCTCTTAGATGTTGGTTTTATCTATCCTATTTCTGATGGTCAGTGGGTCTCTCCATTAGTGCTAGTGCCTAAGGAAGATGGAAGATGGCATATTTGTATTGATTATCAAGAATTAAATGAAGCCACTCTCAAATATTACTTCCCTCTCCCTTTCATTAACTAGGTGATTGATACCCTTGCAGGAAAGAAATACTTTTCCTTTTTGGATGGCTCCAGTGGTTATAACCAGATATAGATTGCACCTGAGGATCAAGATAAAACTACTTTTACTAGTCCATGGGGTAAATTTTCTTATAGAGTGCTTCCCTTTGGTTTATGTAATTCTCTGGCTACGTTTCAAAGGCCATCCCTGGCCATTTTTGCTAATCTAGAATTTGTAGAAATTTATATGGATGACTTTTCTGTGTTTGGTGATTCTTTTCAGGAAGCTCTCGAAAACCTGGAAAAAGTACTTCTTCATTGTCACGAATCCCATCTCGCCTTGAGTGAAAAGAAATGTAGATTAATGTGCAAAGTGGGAATAGTACTTGGCCATTTGATTTCTACTAAAGATATCCAAGTTGATCCAGCAAAGATCGAAATCATTATGCATTTTCCTGCACCCAAAACTCAAAGGGAAGTAAGGGGTTTTTTAGGACATGTTGTTTATTGTAGGAGATTCATTGAATTTTTTTGTAAGATAGTTGCTCCTCTTTTCCAACTTCTAGCTAAGGATAGCGAATTTTCTTGGACCACAGCTTGCCAACAGTCTTTTGAAACATTGAAGGAAAATTTAGTGCATGCACCAGTTTTAAGAGGTCCTAACTGGTCTCTGCCTTTCGATATTTCCTTTGATGCTTCAGACTTGGCTATTGGCGCAGCTTTAGGAAAAGAGGAAAATAAACAATCCTATGCTATTTATTATATTATTAAGAATTTGGCTTCCACTAAATTAAATTATATATTTACAGAGAAAGAGTTTTTAGCTGTAAACCATTAACTAGCAGTAGAGCGACTAGGTGGTTACTATTGTTGCAGGAATTTAACATTAATATTGTTGATAGACCAGGAAAATCTAATGTTGTATCAACTTTTCTTTCTAGATTAGATAATCCTGGTGAAGCAACTCCTGTTAATGATGATTTTCCAGATGAACATCTTTTTGCTATGTCAACAGATTCCCCATAGTTTGCTGACATTGCTAATTACTTGGTTACTGGGAAAACACCACCCCACTTGTCCACTCGTGAAAAGAGGAGTATTGTTCAAAAAAGTGCTACATATTCCTGGATTCAAGGGGACTCTTTTATACGAGTCTAGATCTGATTATCCGTAGGTGTGTAAGAGAGGAGGAAGTGTTTGACATATTAAAATCTGGTCATGATGAACCTTGTGCAGGCCACTTCGCTGATAAGCGGATTGCATATAAAAGTATTGTGTGTTGGTTACTTTTGGCCCTCCTTGTTTAAGGATGCCAAATAGTATGTCAAGCATTGTGATAGTTGTCAACGAATGGGCCAGTCTAATCAAACCAATGAAATGTCTTTATGCCCTCAGCTTATGATTGATCCATTTGAAAAATGGGCTATTGATTTTATAGGGCCAATAAATCCAACATCATTAAGTAAAAAGCATATCTTCGTTTGTAGAGATTTTTTTACGAAATGGCTAGAAGCTAAAGTTGTTTCTTTTGCTATAGAAAAAGTTGTTTATGATGTTTCTTTTTACTGAAAGCTTTACTAGATTTCGTGTTCCTAGAGAAATTTTTTCTGACAATGGTTCGCAGTTTATTTCTAATTTGGTATAGGGTGTGATGGAGCAATATAAGATCCGGCATAAGAAATCCACACCGTATCACCCGCAAGAAAATGGCCAACTAGAATCCACGAACAAAGTGATTGAGTCCATTATTACAAAGATAGTCAATATGCATCGAAAGGACTATGCTGAATGATTACAAGAGGCTTTGTGGGCATACATAACCACTTAGAGAAATAGCATGGGACATACACTATATGCGCTGGTATATGGAAAATAGGCTTTGTTACCAATTGAATTCCAGATCAAAATTTTCAGAACTGTAGTTCAGTTAGGACTAGATCTCTCTAAGGCACAACAACAGAGTTTTCTCCAATTAAATGAGTTAGATGAACTTCGTAGGGATGTTGTTCAACATAACATACTAATTCAGTGGCAACGCAAAAGGTGGCATGACAAGTCTATTCAGAAAAAGAAATTCCAACCAGGTGATTGGGTGCTCCTTTATGATTCTAGATTTAAAATCTTTAAAGGGAAATTCCATAAACGTTGGATGGGACCTTATGAAGTTATCCGAGTATTTGAGAATAGAGCAGTAGAAGTTAAAACTATTGATGGACAAAGTTCAGTATTCTTGGTAAATGGGCACAAGTTAAAGAAGTATTTTCAGCCACCTACCAGGAAAGATTTTACACAACAAGTCCAACAGCAATTTGGGGCGGTAGTGGTGAATGGTAATACCAGCCTTTTGAAAACATGAATTCTCTTTCTTCTTAAAAATAAAAATAAAAATAAATAAATAAAATGAGAAAAAAAAAATATTCTCCTATAATTATGAAAATCAGTTCGATGACATGATTGCAGAAGGATAAACCTGAAAACTAGCTTGTTGGCGGGAAGATCAAAAATCTCTAATAAAAAGAAAATGTTGCTTGATCTTTAGATATGCTAGCTACCACCAAGTAAAAGTAGGTTCAACAGAACCAACCTTTATACAGTCGGGGAAATTAGCATGGATATTTTTACTAAAGTAATGCTTAATTTTCATTGTAGTTATTTTTTCTTACACCAGTGCAGGCAGACGTTCCAGAAAATTTTCTACCTTTCTTCATATTCCACTTTCGTAATATTCCCTCAGTTTTCTTCTTCAATCCCAGAATGATTAACCTTCCCACATTCTTCTAATTTACCCTATCCGCTTGGAAGAAATCCCACTTTAAACTTGAATTTTTTTCCCTATCCCACTTCTATTTTTTCCCTCTTTGGTACTATTCTTGGAATCCCTATAATAGAATTCCTTCCCATTCTGAAAATTCCCCTTTCCGACTTCTTTATTCCCCTATGAATTTATTGCAAGATATCACACACAAAGAGCAAAAGGATATGCTTTGAAGCATCAAGAAAGGGCGAAGCAGATTTTTAGTATAAGTTGAGGAAGTCATGTGGAAATGTAGCCTACATTTTATTTAAATTCTATGCTTTTAGATATTATGCTTGCATTAGTGAAAGCATGTTGTCCTATATGATAAAATTAGCAGAAAGGTACCAGCAGAATAGTATGATTTAAGCGGTGCAAGCAGATCAGTGCAAGCATGCACCTTGTCAACAACATAGTACAAGTTATTTTTATAGCATATGGCATAGGAAAGTGGTCATCATGAAATTTATATGAAGTCCTTTCACTTAACCGGCGAAGTAACTATGCTATCATACTAAATAGGAGAAAATTATTTAAAGTATAACGTGTTTTTAAGTTAGAAATCATGACCTTTTTTAATAAATGCTAAGTTCTTTTCTTGAATTATGAAGGAATGCTGAAATGTTTTAACCGCTTCTTGGACATGATTACCCCTATCCACCATAATCCTGAACGTCCTTCACTCATAATTATTACCTCACCTAGCCGTTAAACCACCGCCGCAAGTACCAATCCGGCCTGACCTCAAAGATGATGTGCAACTACGGTGAATGAACTAGTGATATGATGGAAAGGATGGAAAACAATTAGATTTCTATTTATAAGGATTTCCCTAGTATTGCAAGTAAAATTTTAGAACTCAACTGTTCATAGTTGTTAAGCAGCAATGCCGCTTGTTCGAAATGAACTCCTGTCTCTCAGCAAAATAGAGCAAACCACAAAGTAACACAATAGTCTTGCACTATTGTGAGACTCAGGTTTTCTTCCGTTTCTGTAGTTGTTTGACGGGTATGATAAAGAAGTGGCTCTACAGTTCGCAAGGAGTTTTAGAAATGACCGAGTGAAAATTGGGCCTCTCAAATTCAAAGTCACACAGGAATTCATAGCAGCAGTGACAGGCTCAGAGAACACTAGAGAACAATGGTTTAAGAATCAGAATCTAGAAAGGAAATGTTGGAAGTCTTTCGTCATTAATTAAAAGATAGAGGTAGACTGGAAAGTAGAAGTTCCACACAGTGCCCTGTTGGATTAGTGGAAAGACCTCCTTTTCATTTTACAAAAGTTTGTGACCTGTGAGGGAAGATACACCCACACTTTGGTATATCATTTTAGAATGCTGAAACATTTTGAAGTAGGCTAGCATGTTCGGTGGAGGATGAATTTCCCCTATTTTCTGCTCAAAAGCATGGAGAAAATGGCTAAACATGTACAGGACGGTAGGGCAGACCAGGCCGACACAAGGTTATATGATCACAGCCTAATAAAAATTTTGGTCTTGAAACAGTTAGAAGTGAAAGGTATGACATGGGAAGTGTTGTTAAAGTAGTTGCACAAAGGGACAATAGCTGGAAAGGGGATAGAGGGCCCTGCCAGCACAAGCAAGGGCTTGAGCAAAAATGAAAAGGGAAGTCCTTCTTGCACCAGTGCAAAAAGGAAGCGATCTGAACAAGCATAGAAGGCCTCGTCTTCAAACGAGAGGAAGACTAGCGCACGAGCTGAAGAGACCCCTTTGACCCCCGAAAATGACAACTTGTCATTCCTTGCAGACGCAACAAATTTTGCAGAGGTTGAGGATGATGCTCTATTAGCTGATTTTATCAAGAAGCCATAGAAAACGAGTAAAGTCTCTGATGCAGGCAAAGAACCACAATCCCCACATGGCGTGGAATCCCCTCTTACACCAGTACAAGAAGAAGCACCAGTGTGAGAAGAAGAACCAGAGAAAGAAGTAGAAAACGAAGAAGCAGAAGAAGAAGAGACAAGAGGAGAAGAATCCGACAACGAAGAAATATAAGAAGAAGAAAAGGAAAATCCAAAGAAGAAAAGGCGGAATCCAAAAAAGAAGAGGCAACCCCACAGAACATAAAACAGAAGAAGAAAAAGAAGAGGTGGACCCCACAGAAGATAAAGCAGAAGAAGAAGAAGAAGAAGAAGAAGAAGAAGAAGAGGTGGAATCTGAAAAATAAGCAGAAGAAGTAGAGGTAGGAGAATAAGAACCAAAGGAGGAAGAACTAGAAGAAGAAGAACCAGAGGAGGAAGAACTAGAAGAAAAGGGATCAGAGGGAGAAGAGTTTCCTGATGCAACCATGGTGGATATGCAGGTCTCTAAGAAAGACACAGCTCCTGCCAAAATAGAAAAAGAGAAGGAATTGGTAACTCTTGCTGCTCGAGTAGTTGTGTTAGAGCTTCAAGTGCAGAATTTAGAGCAGCTTGTAGCCAAAGCACAGGAGGACAATGAACAGAACAAAGGAGAATTAAAGGCAGAAATCGAGAAGAAGAAAAGGGAAGTTAAAGTCTAGAAGTACCGAGATGCACAATGTTTCAGGCGACTTAAGAAGGTAACCGATAAGTAAAAGAACACCAGAAAGAAGAAGATTGAAACATTGTAGGGTGATGATAGTATGCCAGAGCAGGATGGAGCTGGAGTGCTTAAAGTTTTGAAATTTTTTGCAGAGGTAAAGAGATGTGTGAGGACACACAATAGTTTAGGGATGGGAGGATGTTAGCCCCCTAATTTGCCCCCTTTTGACCATTTTTTCCTTCCTAAATCATGACCATTTACCACAGTTTTACCTCTCTTATACACCCTCATCTTTCACTAGTCCAAGAATGATGACATATTTTGCATGAAATTTATATTTCATATTTTTAACTTAACTTAGCATTTATTAATTATTTATTACGTGATTTATTTCTTATAATCACTCTTGTAACCTATTGATATCTCTAATGTTGTTTTGACAGTCAGGTTCTTACCATGACCGTTGATCTTAGTGCACAATAGGATCTCGCACTGGTTCCAGCACAACGAGTCTTTGCAGCAGATTCAGACCTCCTTTATCACCACCTTATTTTGCGCTGCTTTAGCCACGACAACATGTTTGATTTGAAGGCAACCGAGCTCCAGCTATGACAACAAGGCAATCCAAAGGTAATTGAGATCAGATTTATGAAGAATGAACAACTGGAGATTGGCTACGACCAGCTTTGTTAAACTGCCTAATTTTCAAGGCCGAAAGCTAAAATCTGCACATCAATTATGTAATCGGTTAAATGATCCTTTTGGCCTTCGGCCAAGGATCTATATAATGAGGAATGTAAATAGGATGAGATAGTTTTTGATAATTTTATATAGAACAAAGATATAACCAGGGAGGTGGTAACAGGCTTGTATTTTTGTTATCTCCTAAATCTGGGTTGGACTATGTAATCACACATGTATTTTCCTCTATGAATTACTAAAAAAGGGAGCTTTGCCTTATGTTTCATGAATCATATTTTTGTTTGAAAGTTGATGAATTGTTAAAGTGCTGAGAAGTGTTTCTATTTGAAAGGGAAATGCGCTGGTTGGCTAGGGCCCAGCCAACCTAGCATACTTACCCTATTTTATGTTCTTGCAATTTATGTTTATACTGCCAAGTGTGATTTAATTTACAGCACATGAATTCTTGTTTAAATGAAAGCATATCCGCAGTGTGAAGTAGTTAGAATTCATTTTCCTGCATCTGATTTTGGATTGGTTTCCCCACCTGGTCCAAGCAGGAGAAATAAACTTGCACCAGTGCACGTTGATGTGCTATTCATTTTCTATAGTTTCATTTGATTTGGTTTTCCCCACCTAGTCAAAGCAGGAGAAATAAACCTACACCAGTGCACGTTGGTGCGCTATTCACTTTCTGCAATTTTGTTTGATTTGGTTTTCCCCACCTGGTCCAAGCAGGAGAAATAAACCTGCACCAGTGCACATTGGTGTACTATTCACTTTCTGCAGTTCTGTTTGATTTGGTTTTTCCGCCTGGTCCAAGCAGGAGAAATGAACTTGCACCAGTGCACGTTGGTGTGATGCAGCAAGCCTTTTTAGTTTACTTCCAGTAGTTTTCTTTCTTTCATTAATGCTTCATGTCAAGATAAATTATAAGGATTGTTTCTTTATTTTTGCACTCTGTTAAAATCAGAAACATTCATTTTTATGTGTGCAATTTGATTTCACAACACTTGCAATATTTAAGCTCTTATTTCAAGAATTAAATACTAAGTGTAAGAAGTTTTGATCTAGTGCAAGAACTAGTTTCTTGTCACCGGATCTGAGTGCTCTGAACTTGTGAAAGTTCAAGCCCTTGCACGAAGGAAAATGCTTTTAGTACAAACACCATTTATACCCTCTGCATAAATCTTTGTTCTTGCACTAGTGCAAGCAGACTTCACTAGTGCAAGATAGATTAGTGCGAGAAGGAAATCTCTACATAAGCAGGTTTGAAGGGCCCATCAGTTGAGACTGCTAAAGCGTCTATGCTAACGAAAACCACACTCAGTAGTTAATCAATAGTTAGCTAGAGTGGTTGCCCCTTTATTTCTAAATCTCTTTTGCAAATGCATTCTTCCTTATTCCAGTCTTAGATTATTTTGATGGTTCAAGTTGCCTTTTTCTTTCTTTAGTTTGATTCCACAATCTTTCCTTTAAAGAAAGTAGGGATTGACATTAGAAATATTCATACCATCTCTGGCATTGCATGTGCTTTGTCTCTAAGTTTATGAATCCCATGGGTTGACAATCAAGTGTTGAGGAGTTTGCTTAAGTGCAATTCCTGCACCCAACATTGAGCAAGCCATCAGATGAATAGTTGTTGCTTTAGGATGCTTCACTATCCTATATGAAATGCAACACTTAAAATCTAAGTGAAGTGTAGGATCTTGATTAATTTTAAATTTAATGCCTAACTAGATGAATCCTTCTTCTCAACTATTTTGAAGCTAGTCTCTAGGGTATTTTGTGACAAAGAAACGGAGGGGAAGCTAGACAAGACTATATTAACGATACCTCCCCTGGAGTTCTAACCACCTGATTCCTCTAGTTCTATAGGGACTGTGGCTCTAACGACTGCAAGGTCACCAGCTAACCACAAAATACGGTCTAGGTTTTGCAAGATGGTTGAGAAAGGTGGTCGTATCTCCCTATCAAGCAAGCTTATGTTTGGAGGTAAATTAATTAGTGCAAGACTAATCCTAGAATGCAAGTGAAAAATGAGAGATTATCTTTAGGTGAATTTGTTAAGTGTCTTAAATAGAGACAAATTACAATGATATTTAATAATAAAGTACTTAACAATGTATTATGACAATATTCACCAAAAGAAAGTGCTCAATGAAACAAACAGATGGTGCCCAAAAAAAGGTGTCAAGATCACAATAGACAATTGTTGATGAAATGACCATAAATATACAAAATTAAATGCTTCTTTCAACAATTCCAATTAGATGATGATGGCCTCAAAACATAATTAGAAAATTCTTGATAATACTTAGATTACCAATTAAGTGACTTGATTTGCAAGATTATAAACTTTAGATGTGAAGCTCACTTGCAACAAGTTCGTAAATCCACAAGAAACAATATAACCAATCATCCAATTATTCACTTGTTTAGCAATGTGATAGAGATATACTAGCTATAAAATGCGATAATGATAGCATTCATCACCAATGTTATTTCTCTAGAGAAATAAGCCAATTTTATCCAACAATTGCCAATTCAATTACCCTTTTAGAGAACTTATGTTTGTCAATGAGAATGCAAAAAATGATATCCTTGAGTCCAAAAATGCAATGGATGAAAATGAAAATAATGATATGTTTATGTATGCAATGCAAAAAAAAAAAATGCAATAGATGTTAGCTAAGAGACCAATGATTGCAGTAGTAAAAAAAACACCCAACCACACAAGAGGACACTTACTCAAGATGCACAATATGCTAGGATTGAATTCCTAGTGAAATTAGATGATTGTCCACTACTTTTATACCACATTCAAGACTATCATTAAACCTTATGACGCATATATGAGACCCTAGATTAATATGACAGACCTCAAAAAATGACAAGATATGCCAATAAATGCAAGCCCAACCAATGCAAATGATATTCCAATGATAAGAGATGACTGCAAGTTAATTATTATGCCTTTGTCATGTAATTTGGTCATTGATATAGGTGACTTATGATGGTTGTAGGTGATTATATCAAGCTTGAACTTTCACCATAGTTTTCCACAATTTCACTTATTTGCAACTAATGAACCAAAAGACAAATGTTTGTAGCCTTAAGTGAAATATTGATGAGTTCAGACTTATTTTATGTTTTTTTAAGCTATTAACATACCACTATCATATATGTTTCAAAATTGTAAATGAAAACAATGATTACAATGAGGGTTTAGAAGGCAAACCAAGAGGCCAAATGGCCTTGTAGATGGATGACTAGGCTTCCTAAAACCACAATGTTAATTTCAAAATCATTGCAAGACAAGACGCTAAAGACCATAAACCAGTGCAAACCCAATCAATGATTGAAGAATGGCTTGGATGAGGGATATAAAAGGGTTAATAGTCCAACAATGGGGCTAATAGGATAAGGGTAAGGAAGCAATGAGGTGAAGATGGCCCAAGAAGGCCATGACAAGGGAAGAGAAGGCCTAAAAGCCCTATGGGACACAAGGAAAATTCTCTTAGAAGCAATAGTAATTCCTAAGAGGCATGCACCTAAGGGAAAAGGGGAAAAGGAGAGTGACCGATAGGGTTTGATTCCCCTCTAAGGCTACAACAAGGCCCTAAAGGCCTGTGACTATGTAAGGAAATCGCTCTAAGGGCTACGATAAGGGTATAAGTCCCCAAAAGGGAAACCAAGAGCCTTAGGAGGGTTGGCAACAAGGGATCAACACCTTAAAAGGCTCTAGTCTTAGGGAACAAGGACAAAAATCGCTAGGCTAGGAAGGCCACAACTAGGCCTTAGAAAATCTTCAGACCTTGCAAACAACAAAAATATTAACTCAATCAAAATATTTTCCACAAAAAAAAAATCAAAAATTCACCTTGATAGGGCCAACATCTTCCTCTCTTAGTTGGATGTTTAGCTTATATGAGGTTTAGATAGTAGCTTTTTCCTTTGTAGGCCTAGATCAACATCTAAAACCCCATTGATTTGCTTGAGATGGTTAGTATCTCACGTGGAAAGGTGAAACCTTTCAAAACCTAGCTCTAGGGCTTGATTCTCCACAACATAATTTGCTTTCCTTTGATGGCTTGAAGATTTTCCTTCAAAAATGAAAGAAATAATTCTAAAACCCCAAATATATACACAAAATTCAAAACCCAAAGTGCTAGAAAATAAAACAAGGGTCAGAAAATAAGTTTACTAATATTTACAAATGTACAATGTTTAGAAAAGAAATTTATTAACTTTCATTAGCAAATTAAATATTTGTAGCATAGGATCAAATAAAAGTTTTCAGAAATTTTTAGATAGATTTCATGGATGAATACCTTCGAAAGATAGACCAACCAAAACCCTCCTCCAAAATAATTTGTCACAATGAAAGCTTAAAGCCCGAACAAGGTTAGATCTTCCCCATAGTTTGTGAACTTGGAGCACAAGGGCTAGTATACTTGTAATCTCTATTAAATATTAAGATAAATTGTTAGATCATATAGTGAATCAGATCACCAAAGAGAGCTCATACAGATAGAATGTTCTTATCACTAACAAATGAAATAACAGATAAATATGTAGCAAAATATAGGATAAACACATAAATAGGACATCCCACAGATCAGCAGATGGAAGAACACCATGAGTTGAACACCAAAGTCTTTCTATTATGAGAAAAATGTTTCCAACGGAGTAGAAACTCAGCACATGCATTACAAAATGACCTCATCCATAGATGGGAAATATAAGTTGAATGTCTTCCTTATAGAGAAAACCCCTCCAAATGGAAAATAACAACTAGTTGGCTTGATCCTCCTCAAAATAATCTCAAATGTCTAAAATAAATTTATCATCTTTTAATCTCCGTGGTCAAATTTTTATTTTTGTTGAAAAAATCAAATTTCTCTTAAAAACCATATTTTTATTAATCCAAAAATTAATATTTTGGATTAATTTCCTCAAAATTTTGACTTTGGCTTAACCACCAAGGTCCAAGGGCTAAAATTTACTTAAAATATCCATTTTTCCCTTGTGGCCAAATTTTCTTAAAATGTTCATTTTTCCCTTGGTGGCGGGCCTCCAAAAATTAACTTCTTGTTCACCAACAATTTTTTTTTATTATTTTCCACTTTGAGATAAATCAATCTCTATAATTCTTTTTTGACTCAAAATTAATTATTTTTTTCGGTTAGGATTTTTATTTGATTTTGTCAGAAAACTTAAATAATTGACTCTCAAGGGGACTTAATTATTTTTCCACCCTCAAATATTTTAGTCATGGTTTCTAATTGTGAGGGACTATTCACTAAAATATTTTTAGATCAAAATATTACAATTAATTCAACCATTGGAAGGAGATATACACATTTAGACCTGACCATCAAGACATTACCCAACTATGCAACATAATATGATCTAGTATGAAACCAAGTGTGCTTATAATAAAATAATTTAATCATGGTGTTCTGTTTATGAGGGACCATGCACTAAAATTATTCCTAAACACACTTTTACAATAGATTCAATAAACACTAGGACTCACCTGATGATGATGATGGTGGTTAACGTCCACTGAGACCAGATTGGTCTATCGAACCTATAATATTCTTAGTCTTTAATTATTTGGCTCCTCGTCTTTCTTGGCGAACCTTGTCAATGAATTCCACTCTAGCTTTAGGGTTTTAGTTAGAAGAAAAACTATGTCAATTAGGCATGTTTACAAACACACATAATTTGGGGAAGGTAAAAAACTTCCTAGGATGAAATGCTTTAACAAAATATGAGGTTTACCTAGGTGTTGTTACATACATAAATGATCATATTAGCATCATGTATAATAAACTTTGCAGAAATTGGGCTTACAATGGTATATTAATTGTGATTGATGACTTTGATCTTCGAAAAACATTCTCCACTTCTTTGTACTCTACTTTCTTGGATTGTTGACGAAGTGTGGTCAACAAGACCAAAATAGCATAGTCTAGTCTTCTCTAGCATATCTTATCCTATTCCACCCTACTCTAGCATAGCCTACTAGAGCCTACTTTAGCCTAGCCTTACAAAACTTACTCTAGCCTAGCCTAGCGTACTATAGTGTACTCTAGCATAGCCTAACTTAGTCTACTCTAGCCTAACCTACACTGATATAGCCTACCCTAGCCTACTCTAGCTTAGCTCACTATAGCTTAGCCTTGCCTAGCTTAGACTATCTTAAACTATCCTAGCCTAGTCTACTCTTGCCTTATCTAGCCTAGCCTACTCTTGCCTACTCTAGCCTAGAGTAATCTAGCCTAGACAACTCTAGCTTAGACTACTCTAGCCTACTTTAGCCTAGCCTAGCCTAGCCTAATCTAACCTAGATTAATCTAGCCTACATTTTCCTAGAAGAAGCTAACCTCTGGCATATCATACACTAGCCTACTCTTCCCTACTT
>APFE030813022.1:3827-19101 GCA_000404065.3 Pinus taeda | reverse complement strand
TTGTAACTAGATATGACTCTCCAAATGTGTCGTATCTTAGGCTCTATTTTAGGAGATTAGTTAGCTAGTTGGTTTGAATAGCATTTATTGTAAATGGACACTTGTTATTTAGTAAGTGATCCATAATTAGAGGTAGTTAGGACATGGAGCTTATAAATAGCTCATTGCAAGAGTGTTTGGTTGTTCGGGTGTAAGCTCTTGCAAATCAATTATGTAATTTTTTTTATTTTTTTTCTGATTAATAAAATAATGTGTCTGAGGACACTTCTGCCATTAACAAGACCATGTTTTCACAAGATAGAATGGTGAACCCACTAACTGTCAATAACAGGAGCTCTAAGGTTCGCACATGATGTACCAAAAGTGAAGATTAGCTCATTTAGAGAGACTTTCTTAGGAATGTTTTTTGGTACATTTTTGAACGAATTTTGAATTATTTTGGAATGTTCTTTTGGCTTATTTTGGAACGATTTATAGCACACTTTTTGAAAGTTTCTAGTCATGGTTAGATGGTTTATTATAGACCTATTGTTGAGGGCCAATGTGGTTCCACTCTCAAAGTCGAATTTTCAATCTCTGTGGAGGAACGAATTATATTGTGGAAGGTTGAGTGTCGTAATTACTCTCACATAAGTAATTGACAAGAGTGGAAGGGTGTAAATAATTGAGCTTAAAGTTATAAATCTCACTAATTATTGATTCGCATGCCCCTCTTATTAATTCCTTATTTCGAAATTCCCCACTTGATTCTTTTGTCATGTCTAATAGGTTTGGACCCATCATGTTGTCCATTCGGTCATCAATGTTGGTGGTACGTGACTCCCTATGTTGAGAGCTAACATATGCGACTACCTCCCTTTGAATGCCCTTCCTAGCTGCAATGAATTTTATGTCCCCATCCTTAATAGACCACATCAAATTAAGAGTCTTTCTCTTCATGGTTTCCTATGGAAAAATTTAATCTTTTTATCTCCGCTTTGAATCCACATCATTCTGCCTTTTAATCAACACTCTTCTCCCTATATTTTTAGTATATAATTTCTCCATTCCACAAGGTCCAACAAATCCTTCTTTGTTTTTATTGAGAAAAACTCTCTGAGTGCAAGGGATCCATTAGGATTGAGATGTTATTCTCTATGCATCTAGCTTTGCATAAAGGTTTTTCTTTCATTTTCTTATCTAACCTCGTCCTCTTACCTTTTTTGAGATAATTGAGCTATCACATACATTTCCCATAGAGTTTATACCTAGACTATGTAAGGTAAGAGATCATGTGTGATAGACTAATTCGTTAAATCTAAGTTCATTCAACAACATGTTATTAAATTTAAAATGTAATGCTTTAGAGTCACTCACTTTGTGCCAATTAACGTAATAACATCCTCGTTAAAAATATATGTGATGAAAGATGTTATAATTAGCTTCTTTAATCACTCTACCACATCCAACCTTTTCGAGTGAATAATGTACTCCAAAAATATTCTAGATTAGGGTCATGTTAGGTCCCTCCTTTTAAGGATAAGATCCTCACTTGAGATTATTATTAGGAGGATGAGTTGCTCTAAGATCTAGCGACACAATCCACCCTTTTTCATAGTTAGGATCTTAACATATAAATAGAGTTTGTTACAATACTGTGGACCAATACAATAAGTTATCAATACCACATGCCCAAAAACCATAACGCATTTCACAGAAAATTAATATATATATATATTGTTTTCTTTTGTGGACCACTTAGTTGAGTTGCAATACAATCCACCCTTGATAGTGGTTAGGTTCAAATTAATATATAGTAATATATATATATATAAAATATATATATATATTATATATATATATTGTTTTTCTTTTGTGGACCACTTAGTTGAGTTGCAATACAATCCAACCTTGATCGTGGTTAGGTTCTTAACCTATAAATAGACTTTGTTACAATATAGTGAACCAATACCATAACTTATCAATACCACATGGCCAAAAACCATAACACATTTCACTAAAAAACTATGTATATATATATATATATATGTGTGTGTGTGTGTGTGTGTGTGTGTGTGTTGTTTTCTTTTGTGGACCACTTAGTTGAGTTGCAATACAATCCAACCTTGATCGTGGTTAGGTTCTTAACCTATAAATAGACTTTGTTACAATATAGTGAACCAATACCATAACTTATCAATACCACATGGCCAAAAACCATAACACATTTCACTAAAAAACTATGTATATATATATATATATAATATATTATTTTCTATTACACTAGGTATATTATAACATCCTCCTCTATGTAGACCATGTCACTTATGGATTAAACTTTAGATATCTTTGTTTGTATGAATTCACATCACCTTTATCACCACTTGAATTGCCCCCTTACCACCAATATTTTATATATACTTTATTTTAATCTAGTCTATAATATTTTATTGATTAAATAAAAAATAAAAGATATCACTACTTCTAAACTAAATCTAAAGAGTATATTAATAATAAAAAAAAATCTGAAACCTATTCCAAAAAGAAATTATTTAAATAAATTTTTTTGGGTTTATAGAGATTAAAGGGGTAAAATGAAAAGTTATAATCACAAGTAAGCAGTTGGTTCACAAGTAACGCAGTTGTTATTATATTCAGAATGAATGGCGAGCAATTGGGATTCAGCAGTCTCGCGGGTGGATGCACTATGCTATTCACCGCCCTGAGCCGCACATTATGTTATTCAGAAGGCCTCTTGATCACCAGCAAAACCTCCCACAGAAACCGCAGGAAAACTGATGACCTGCGTTGTGGTTGATGGTTAGAAGTTGGAAGTAATTTGACTTTAAATTTGGAAACTTGATGTATGTATGTAATGTAGAAGGAGAGTACATTCTATCGATTATATACTTTCATTCCGGCAATTATATACTGTCATTCCCTGTTTTCTTTTAATCGTATTGTATTTATTTTGATGTCCATGTGGTTAAAATTCCATGTTTTGATTCGCCAGGTTTGTTTGTTTTTTTTGAAAATGCCTTTTACCCTAATTAGCTTGAAATCAGCTAGAATGAGCTTGAAATTAATTATTATTAGTTTATTATCATGAAGTGAAATTAGAATTTTGAAATCAGCTAGAATGAGATTGAAATTAATTATTATTAGTTTATTATCATGAAGTGAAACTAGAATTTTGAATAATTATAAGTTATGAGATATATCTTATTGAGGTATATCTTAGTGTAGTTTAAGTGATTTTAAGAGTTTTTTTGCTTAGCAAACATGTAATCTTTTTTGGAATTATGTGTTTCAATATCTTAGCATTTAAAAATGTATTAAGGGAACCATACATAGTATTAGCATTTAAAAATGTACTAAGGGAACCATACATAGTATTAGATAGTATCTACATCTATACTTTCACTTCTACATGCCTTTTTCTATATAGGAAGTCAGCTAGGTATACTTGGAACTAGTTTAGATAAGTTATTAGAGTATCTTGCTACTATAATACACAAATAACAACACTTGATCAACTTAGTCCCTCGTGCTTAGGTAGTCAAATGGCATGGCTAAGGGTATAGTTGGGGGGCCTCATTAATTAGTGCCCTAAGATATTCTATTGAAACTAGTTTTGTGGAAGTGAAACTTTTTCCCTTGGATCCAAAAAAGGACAAGTTAATTAGTATTTGACCTTATTTTACATTGTTTTTATTATAAAAGAAGGATTCTCCTTCAAAGTGGATGGTAATTATATATTTCTTATCCTATTCAAGGAACTTAGTTCATAACATTTAGCCTCAGCACTATGATTTTAGATTTTTGGTGTTCTAGATGAGTCATCTTGAAATTTTCAACTATTTAGATTTTTAAATTTTGAGTTTTATAATGGAATGTGTTGGTCATAGATGGAAACTTAATAAAAAATGCCCAAAATAAAATTCTTGATGAAAGTAGAGAGGGTTTTTATAAAATTATTATGGAGGTTACACACCACATTTGATTGATAATTTAAATCCTTTATAAAAAAATGACAACATTTTTTTTGTTGAATATTAGGTACTTTTGGTTATCAGAATTATCCTATTGATAATTTATGCATGACAAAGTTCAACGTTTAGGTGACAGTTCAATTTTTATATTATGTCCATTTCACACTTGTTTACCATATCAAAAATTACTATTTGGTTTTATATGTATATCTCAAATATTCATAATTTATTGTATTGTTCCCAAGTATATAGGTCCATGTCAACTGATCGAATATTGTCCACCTTATACATATTTATATGTGTTTTAGTTCAAAATAGTAGAGAATGCCAATACCATCTTCTCTTAATTTTTACATGTTTTCTTAACTAATGAAAGAAGTGGCTCTAGCTAGATTAAATGCAACATTCAATATGTACAATTATACCTTTAATGATTGTTTAGTGGATTTCATAACATTGTCAATATGAAGTGAATATGAAGTGAATATATAAATGTTAAATTTTGTCTTTGTATTATTTTTTATTTTTTTGACAATTACCAAAAACAAGTACATTATTTCATGTGGATGTCTTTAGAAAATGAAATTATGGAGATTGAAGATATATATTATGATAAAGGAGGCAAAAATTTTATTGTTCATTTCTAATTTTATTTATTGAGATATTTGTTTTAGTATCTTTAAATAATATATTGATCTTTTGTTTAGTAAGTAATATTGAGAATATTGAGATTAGATCACAAGGTATGTTTAATAAAGGAAATTATATTTTGGCTCACTATAGTTTTGGAAAATTCCCTCTCAAGGTTGGGTTCTATGAATGGTCCTATAATCAATTTCAATTCAGTGTTCTAGGTATTTTTGTTATAACTTCTTTTGGGATACATCATACTATGACAATTGCAAATATCTAATGATTTGTGTTAAAGTGCCTAAGTTAAAAAATTTAGACTAGCATTTAAAGATTTAGGCATGTAGCATGATTTAGAAGTCTAGTTTGGGTAGCATTTAGAGAATGCATATCATAGTTTTTCAAGGAAATGTCATAGATTCAATAGGGCTCAAATCTTAGAGATGTATCAAAACAAATTTAATCATTGAGACACCTACAAATTAAGCCTTTGAAGTTATGTAAACTGCCTATCCTAAAGCATCCACACATTCATTTCCTCCATGTGAAACGTATTCCATATATTTTCAAATTGGTTTCTCAATTCCCTCAACATAAGCATCGCAATAGCTCCATTTGCACATAAGAATTAAATTGTAAATCCCACCGAGAGGAGGGAAATTATTCACTTATTCACACAAAAAAGCACTACTCCCAAACACACAACAAGTTGCAAATTTTTTGCCACAAACTACACACAAAAACTAAATCTTCTTCCCAACTCTATCTATGATTTCTACCCACAATACTCTCATAAATCACTCCAAAACAATGTGAGCATATAATGCAAATTATACTCACACATAATATCCTTATGGAATACTCACTCACTCTCCAAGCAACCAACTAAATAGGATTAATGCTTTCCTCTATTTATCAATTCTATGTGTTGAGTCACTTAGTAAATCCTACATGTTATGGAACACTTAACAATCCTTTTCACTTTCTCAAAATTTGGTTGAGATACAATTATTAACCAAATGAACCACTATCTTCACTATCCCTGTGAGATCATCAACCTTGATTAGCTTCTAGAGGTCCCCCAAATTTTTCGGACCAAATGGAAAAACACTATGATCAATACAATCACCACAACACCAAAATTATTTAAGCATGGCGAGGAATGCTAAGAAAACACCTAAAAAAACTCCACTCCCACAAGCGAGCCTACATGTGACTAGAAGTCCTTAATCACTCCCATAGGCTTGTCTACATGTGGCTTGAGAATTTCAGTCATTCCATGACTTAGCATCCTTGCGACTAGGGCTAAGGATGGTGAAAACATAGTCAACTATGCTCAGAAAATGCTCAAATGTATTCCAGAGCTTCACAAGCCTGTGTAGGACCTCTAGAAGTCTCTCGTACCTTTGGAACACTTTAGAAAATCACTTCAGCATAAATTTCATCATCATCATCGAAGCAATCTTACCTAGGATTCAAACCAACAGCCATATCAAACTTTTAATCCATAAAACATCTCTAGCACAACTCTGCCAACAATATGCAACTCCTAAGCATGTCAAACATTCTAGAACACCTTCAAAACAATCTTGAGAATCCACAAACACATGTAGATCCTCCCTAGCATAATTTACAACATCATCAACATGACAGACCTAATGTGAGTGATGGATATCAACTAACAAGCATCCTCAACTCTAAGTCCTTAAGAAGCCATTAATATTTGTATGCAGAAACATGATCAAGGAGATCATAATCATGTCGAAGCTTGTCGAGGCTAGTAGACATGCCAATGGCCATCCATCGCATCTCCAAGCTAGTTGAGGCTAGTAGACATGCGAAGGAACAACCATGACACATCCAAGCTAGTCTAGGCTAGTAGACATGCCAAGGACCATCCATCACATGTCTAGGCTAGTAGACACGTAGTGGACCATCTACACGTCAACCATACAGAAGCCAACTATAGGCACATATACACATGCATATCCAACACATCTCGAACCCAGAAATCATGTTGAAATCAATGCCAACTAACTGATGCATCTACAAGACTACAACACACATCATTTCCAATCATCTCCCTATTTGGAATTGATTTCATGCCTAGGTATAGGAACCCACACAACTACTCAAATCTCGATGGCGGATCTAATGGATCTGAGAGATCTAAATGGCTGATCTGATAGATCTGAATGATGAAACTCACTGTTGCTACAGATATAATGGATCTACTAGATCCGAATGGATGTTCTGATAGATCTCGATGGTGGAACTGATTGCTGTTGCGAAAAAACCCTACTTGCGAGATCTGATCTCGCGAAGATTATGCGTGATCGAGAGATAGAGAAGGGAACTATAGTCTCTAGGAGTGTTAGGTGGTATAGATTGCAATATACATAAGGGCCTTACAGTACTACTCGGCCAAATTTTTTAGGGCACTACCTAAAGAGGATTAACTGTACCCTTATATGTACAACCAAACTACCCTATCATGCGTACAAGTAATCTCTTCGAGTGCTACTCTCGGTGTACTGTATGAGCAAGACAACTGATGATTTATCTATGGTACCCACAGGGGTTATGAGGGAGTCCAACAAGCCTGAGGGTGAGGCGACTATTAGCTTTTCTTCTAGCTCTTTAATCATGTCCTTCATTTTAAGACTCTCTAAAGTTTGAGCATCTACTTAGTTGGATGTTTGGTTCATATCTTGATTTTATTTTTCTATAACATGCAACCTAGTCTCCATTACCTCCATCTTATTCTCCAATAGTTCTATTTTATTTTCTATTTGTTTTTGGATCTTCTCTTCAAGAGATGTGAATTTATTTTCTAGCATGGCTGCTAACTCCGTTTGTATCTTAGCTTCTCTTTCTTCTCTACGTTTCTCTAAAGACTCTATATACTCATAGAGGCTCTCTAGAGTAATTATGCTAAGTCTATTTTTGGTAATCTTTGGGAATTGTCGTGAATTATTCATACCTAAAAATATATGAGTGTATATGCATTAGAAAAATATAAGGAATATGTGCACCTAATATCAACAAGTTGGACTGAAGACTCACATGCCCGAGATTCTTTTTCTATTACCACAGAGAGATTTAGAATTATTACCATAGAGAGATCATTTTTACTAGAATTTGTGACCCATAACTAGAACAAATTTTAAATTCCCTTTTCTAATTAAAAGGTATCTATATCTATCTATAATATATATATATATATATAATATATATATATATATATGGGTTATTTAAATCTAAATTTCATTAAATGTTTCTGTTAATAAAAATATTTCATAATTATATATATATACATGGTTATTTCCATAAAATTAAGTTTATTTGGGTAATTTCCATAAATGTAAAAATATAAAATTTATATACTAAAGAATGGTATACATTGTATTATTCAATTAATTTCTTAATTTTTTCTCATGTCCCTATTTTTGACTTCAAATTCCTTTTAATACCACCTTCATTATATACGTTAGAAAACTAACATATATACATATAAAAATCAACTAACAATATTTTTAAAGTGTACACTTTCATATCTATTTTACCACCAATATTCTTAACATATAAATAATATTTGTTACGTACTATGGGAAACACCATGTGTTATCAATACCCAATACCCAAAAATAATAACTTGTTCGGCTCCTTAAAACTATCGAAAATTCATCCCTTTTGTATTATTTTACGCCTTTTCAGACTTAAGGGATTATACAATGAAAAAGAATACTTGGAGTCTCCTTTCCATTTTTTCACACTCTAAAATTTAAATAGACCGAGTTATCTTTGTCGTTAAACTTGTTAAAACCGAATAGCAACAAACTCATGCAAATGGACGAGAACGAGTTTCACTGTCGCTAGGCTCGCTAAAATATAGCGACAGGTTCGCCCGAAGGGCAGATTATAGAACAAGCATATGTTATCCTCCTTAAGCTTCACAAAAATAGAGGTACCGGTGAGCAATGACTGGGGAAAATGGGGAAGAAAACTTGAAGAAGCTTTATTGGTAGCAAGTCGCTCTTGAACATGACACTTTCCTTTCGCATCCATGCCGGGTTGGGTTGTTTCATTCGCTGGTCATCACCATTGGTGTGTCACACCATCCATCTTGGGGTTAACGCTAACAATCCATCGTCAGTGTCACCGATCTATTCAAGAGAAGTTATTCAGACAATTCACGTGTGTCTCACCCACTGCAATACATTCATGCTTCATTCCTTCATGACCTCCACCCTGAACCCTCTATCGTTAGTTTGTTTTCACCTCCAAAATCATTTGCTTCATTCCGTGTCGATGATGTGGGATTCACTAAGGCCCTCCTACGACGGGTCACTTCTTGTCGACATCAGCTCATTATCCAAGAAGTTGACCTGGGAAGAACCCTTCTCGTACTTTGAAGCTTGCATGCTTCAATGGCAAGTTTCTCACTTTCGGTGAGAGGTTTACATCAATGGCCTTCGACCAAGAGATTTTACGTGGTGTTCGACGCAAAGTCCCTATTTCACACCTCGTGAATTGTACTGTACTACCTTGACGGTCAACTTCATAGTATTAGAAGGGTTCTTCCCAGGTCAACTTCTTGGATAATGAGCTGATTCCTCTCACCCAAGTTAAAAAATTACATCATTGGCTGGTAATCAAGCGATGTCTTTCCATGTTCAACTCCAGAACAATTTTCACATGGATCGACTTGTACTCTGAGTGAATATTGAATGAGTTTTGAAGACCTTGGATCTAGTTTCCTCCATCGGGGCTGTGATATATTCCAGAATATAAAGACATCAATTGTACATCATTGCTGAACAGATGATCATCCAGATCAAAGGATGATGTGTCCATATCATGAGTGTGTCACAGAGACGATTGTCTATCCTATCTACATGGAAATGAATTTATAACGCTGATCATGGGAATGCCCGCTTCAGCTAGATCATGAAAAAGCTATTGTCAAAATAATTTATTGTATTGTATCTTATTACAGGTCACCTCCGAGCTCAGAAAAACTTCAGACCCTCATAGTAAAGCATTTCACCCAACATGAGAAAGATTAACGACCTCATGCTTTAGGGGGCAACTGTTATAGAAATTTTTGGGTACTTCAACCCCAATCATAAATGTCCATAAACTGAGGGCTCCTAAGTCCCTAAAAGTGTTTCTTCACTGCCTAAAGGAATAAGGTCAACTCATTACATCATCTCCGAGAAGTTCTCCATTGAAAACTGCTCATAAATGGTCAAAATTGGACCATACTGAAAGCTCAATGTAGAGGGTGCAATGCATACCACCTTCCCAATCTACAAGGTGCGATGCATACTAATTTTCTCCTTTGTAGGGTGTGATGGTTGGGAATGGAAAAATGGCACGGACGAAAATGCGAGGTGGAAGATCATGGAATCTTCCAGAAGCTTTCCCTCTGACACTTGCCTCTTTATTTTCGACTAGGGATGAGTAAGAGATCATCATTCTCCAAGTGGAAACAAGAACTATGAGAGAGTGGACACTAATCAAGATCCTAGAAGATGAATCACCTCTCTGTAATCATCTATATATGGATCCCTCATCACAGAGATCCAGAGGCTGGAATTTTGTATCGTATAGAGAACTGCTATTAGTTTTCTAGTGTACATTCATAGTGTTGGGTGATCTAAGCTTTGCTTGAGGTGAAGAAGGGCTTCCTAGCTGGAGGATGATGATGGGTCAGAGCAGATGGTTGTAATCCTCTTGCTACTTTCCATCTTAATAAAGCTATTCTTGTTTCCTTCCATATTCTTATGTACTTGTTTATATATACATGTATATGGTTAATACACATCTGATCGTGTATTATTTATGAATTTAGATCCTTGTTTCTTGGATAGTAGTATGTTGTTGTCATTCCACAGGTTATTTTGAAGCTGGGTAGATAAGGAAGAAGCGGCGAAACTCTATCAAGAAGGAGAGGAAATCAAACGCAGGACTCAGGCTGGTCTTGTTTGTTCTCCTCTCGCCTATTTTCATAAAAGGGAACAACAATAGACTTTGATTGTTTGTAAGATAGCCACCCATCTTAGTGGGAATAGCAGCATCTCAGTGGACACTATTCCCGAATAACACTATTGGGCATGACCAATGAATTTCTCTTCTGTAACAACTCTTCCTTTACAAATGTCTTTCATTACGGGGCCACTCATAAATATGATCACAAATGTGAGTGGATTCATGTTGTTTGAAATTGGTCAAAAGTTTAGATCGAGTTTCATAAATAATGGGAAACTGCAAATGAGTTAGAAACGTGGTAGCTAAGGCATTGAAATTACTGAAAAAAGCTCATGGAAATTCGATATACCACCTCATTGTTGTACTATTGTTGTACTACTAAGGTCTAGCTCGAAAACCCATAAACGGATAGGTTCATCATTTAAAGACTTCAATGAATTTCCACAATTTGCATTGAATTTTGGGATATCACTTGAAACTTTTGTAGCAAAGACGGACTACCAAGGAGTGTGAAAAATGGGATCATTTGTGATTATGGTGAAATATGGAAATCCAAGGGTTGCAACAAAAGGAAATTGCCTATTAATGTTTAGTGGAGGGTATCTTGAGTAAGAAGGAATGGCTTGAGGAATAGGTATCTCGGCTCCCACTTAAGGGGGATTTTGGTAGCCTAAATAAATGTAATCATGTTGCCGAGTTTCAGCATAATGTTGAAAGGGTTGAAAAAATTGAGTATGAATTTTCTAAACTTGGTTCCTACTTAGGATTTCCTTCTTTATTCCTATGCGATACCATGTATAGGTTGATTAAATTCCATCTAAGAAAAATCCTCCAACCTATGAAGTCTGTAAGGAACATTGAAGAGGTAGGTTAAGTGGGAATTGAGAGGTCGCAAATACTAGTGGAACAAGTTTAGTTAGAGGTTCAGCCTACATAGATTGACTTACTTGATATAAAGCATGAGGAGGTTGAGAAATAGGTTGGCAAGTATGAAAATAGGATATAGATGGAACAAGTTGAGAGGTTCTAATTTGATTGAAAAACAAGTGAACTTTTATGGAAAATAAAGGATGCCAAGAGTTAGTAGCCATTCCTCGAAATGGGTGACATAATTAGGCTAGGGCCCTATCTTGTGGTATTTGATAAAGATATTGGAAAACTCAAGGAATATATTCCCCCTGTTGAAAGATAAGGGAATGCGGAGGAATCTACCTTCTTGGATGAGGGTACCATGCGTAAGGTGGATTGGGCTATTGTAGATGTCCATACCCACTCACATGCGACCCATATTGTTGTTCCACTAAAGGTTGAGATGAAGGAGGAACAGAAGATTGGGTGACACTCATCAAATAAGTACTAGATGGCATTCCATAGGAGGATGACATGGCAAAAGTCCATGGACTCAATGTCACACCAGAAAAGATTCTAGATAATGATTGGTAACGAGATGGAATATACTAGTCACCATACAGATATGTTCCTAGTGATGAAGCAAACATTGAGGTAGCTGAAACAATGGTTTTCTCAACCTAGTTGTTGATGGTAGATGAGAAACCATAGCAGAATGATTCATGGTTAAATTTCCAAAATATTATTTCCTAGGGAAACTCAAAGGCGAGTTGAAAGTATGAGAATCATATAAAGGAGCTTGTATGGGAGTATGAGGAGGGAGTTGATACGCTTGAATCTTTCTTAAATGAGTATGAGATGAAGGTCAAGACTCTTCTTGAGGAATTTCCTTAATACTCACAAGACCAGGTGGACTTTGTTCACCATCAGGTCCAATATATATAGATTGTGTTGATGTCTAACATAAAGGAAGAGAAGAGGAATGATCCAGGTGGATATTGGTGGCCACCTGCCAAGTCCATCTGGACCCTCATCATTGTCTCTTTCAACATTTTCAGTTTCCTTAATTGTAGCACAACTGTTAGATGATCCAAAAATACTTTTTTATCATAGGTTATAAAATTAGAGAATAAAATAAGAATAAAATAAATATTAAATTAATAATTATTATTCTAGACTGTTTAATTATTTAATAGACTTTTAGAATTAGCATATTGTTGTAACTAGATATGACTCTCCAAATGTGTCGTATCTTAGGCTCTATTTTAGGAGATTTGTTAGCTAGTTGGTTTGAATAGCATTTATTGTAAATGGACACTTTTTATTTAATAAGTGATCCATAATTTGAGGTAGTTAGGACATGGAGCTTATAAATAGCTCATCGCAAGAGTGTTTGTGTTGTTCGGGTGTAAGCTCTTGCAAATCAATTATGTAATTTATTTTCTTGATTAATAAAATTATGTGTCTGAGGACACTTCTGCCATTATTGTGGTATCAGAGCTATGGTAATGCTGCAGTTGATTTGAGAAGGAGATTCCAGCAGTTGATGTGAAGAGGAGATTCCAGCTCTACAAGTTTGTGGAAAACTCCATCAAATTAATCAGTGAATGATTGGTATGAAATTATCTAGTTTTGTGTTCAACAAAAAAAATCCTTATTGATTTCAGATTTTTAATTTGCAAATCCGCTGTGTATTATTATTGGATTTCCTTTACTTCCATTGTGCAATGATCGTGGAGACACCCGTTCTTCACTTCCAAACTTCACTCTCTAAGTTTATTTCTGCGTTTTATTGAAATAAAATCACCGATGGAATTCCTGTATTTTAAGTTTTTTGTGCTTTAATTGCGCTGGTAAATCCACTGGTGCGTGGTGTTGTTCGAGCTCCAAAAGCGTGGAGTTGTGGGAGAGGAATTACATCGTATTTAAGAGGCGAATGCATCATTACAATCTGCAAAGAATTTTCCGGAGATGTTCTTCCGTTTGGATGACCAGCAACACAGCACGTTGTCGATGCCGCCTGAGGTATTGAATTTACGAGTTTTGATGTGAAAAAAAAGCCAAATCTGTGATAAAGTCCATCTCGTTCTCTAGTGATTCCGGTCTTTACAACGCCTGGATGGACAGAATTCGCGGTCACATTGGCCTTCATTTCCTTCAGTTTCAAGGCAAGCTCTTTGGCGTGTAGGCAAAACAGCATTATCAAACAAATCAACACTCCAGCATTGAAAAATGTTGTTCAGGTCACATTTGCCGTGCATTGCAGGAATTTTAAGGTGCTCCGGCCAAAGGAAAAACAACGTTATCAAACAAATCAACGCTCTGGAGAAATACGGTGATTGTCATTTTTAATGGAACGTATGTAAAGACTTTTTGAAAGAGTGTTTGTAAAGTCTTTATAAATTTTAAGGAGATATAAGGGGTTTTGTAATTTTAGGCATATTACTTAAGTTTCCAAAATTAAAATCTTCACGTCATTTTTTTATAAATCACTTTTGGAAAGTGATTTGAATGTTTTATCCCATTATTATGTAAAGTGATTATGAAGGTTTTTTAATGGAGCGATAAGGTGTGGAGTAATGGAGTGATAAGTGAGGTTTTTAAAAGTATTTTTTTAAAGTCATGTCATGGAGTAACAAGGATGGTGTTGTGAAATTTATGATTTTTGGAGTAATAAGGAGTTTTATTTGTAACTTGGAGAGATAAGGTGTGTTTGATAATTTGGAGCTATTTTTTTAATTGGGATCATCAAATTGTAATTCAAAGTATTTTTTTACTTTGAGGGGGGGGTAATTTTTTTTTACCTGATTGTGCAAGGCACCATTGTAAAAGTCAAAATTTTGAAAGTTGCCCTGTAATAATTTGAGAAATTGACTAGAGCCAAGTGCAAAGCTCAGTCAATATTCTCCTGTTTTGACGACTATTCATGGGTCAAGGCCAAGCCTCGATAGATCGTGCTTTTTTTTGCATGGTGTGTTGTGTTGACTATCTTTTCCTTTCTGTTCTGCTTCTTGGTGCGTCTCTTCATCGCTAAAAATGTCTAAGTTGATTAACTTATTTTCTGATTCCGACAAACTAGAAGGCACCAAATCTTATAAAACGTGGCATTGTCTTATTGAAAGCACACTTATTTACAATGAATTATGGCAAGGAATATGTGATGGCGATGTTAAGCCGAATAAACCCACAAATGCAGATGCACTGGCAAAATGGGAAATCAAGAATGCTAAAGCCTTAGCTCTTATTAAATCGTCTGTAAATGATGAAATGTATGTACATATAGAGAATGCCACCGATGCATGGACTGCCTTGAAAAATTTTAAGGACCTCTTTGATACTCAGCCTGAATCAAAGAAGGTTGATCTACAATTAAAATTGTTGCAACAAAAATTAATTGAAGGCGGTGATGTTCTTGAATATCTCTCAAGACTTAAGAATATCAAGCAAGAGATTATTAATGCTGGTTTTCCCGCATTGATGATTAGCTTTAAAATGGGTTTTTTCACAATTGTAAATTGTTGGGCTTCCTTCTTCCTATACGCATTTTTTAGAGACTTTGCAAGTAACTGGGAAATTAGAAAAACTAAAGTTTGATGAACTTTTTGAAATGTTAAGTCAACATGATAAAACTTTTGGGAAGAAGACGAAAGTTGGTGAAGATGTTTTTCTCACAGAGGCCAGCACCAGTAAATCATCTTCAGATAGTTCTTGAGGAAGAGGCAGATGGAATCAGAATCAAGCAGCACAAAATAGAGGACGAAGCCAAAATAGAGGAAACAATTTTAACAGAGGAGGAAGAAATAATTTTCAAGGAAGAGGAAACAACCAAG
>APFE030813018.1:5130-40217 GCA_000404065.3 Pinus taeda | reverse complement strand
GAACTCCCTAGGAAGTTCCAAGGTGCCACACCTACAGTTTAATTGTGATGCCAAGGGTGCCAAGTTGGTCGTGCCCTTCAAGAATTTCCCTGAAATCCCAAGGGTGCCACACCACTTGCCTTTCAAGCATCTAGTGACTACGAGGGGAAAATATCGTGCAACGTCATAGACCACTATCGTCTCTTATGTTGCCTGCTATAGTGAGATTAATGGTGCCGGGGATCAAGGAATCTGCCTTGATGGGCGCCCCCCAGTAGGTTCCTCATGAGCGACCCAACTTTGGGACCTGCCCTCATGGCATCGTGATCTTCAAGGCAAAGGTGTTTCAACCCTTCCAGCCCAAGTCACGGTGGGAGTGCTAGTGGGTGAGATTAGAGACTTTGTCCCACCCCTCCCATGTGGTTCCATCCACCTGTACAACCCCATCACCCATATGTGAGTCATTCGGTCAAGCAACTAATCTGTGCCTGCAACCATTAACATATATCAGAATATAGTTAAACATATATGGCGGATTTCAAGATCGACTTAGACTTTAAAAGATAAAATAATATGAATTTTCATCAAACCAGGTGTCATCGACATGTCATATGCGAGCGCCTCTGATTGTTTCCTGCCATACTCAATAATCATTAGCAATAAGGTTTCTCACTGTTAGTCATTATCATAGTGGCATCATTTACAATTTCTGGTCATTCACATCAATGTCCATTGTAAGCCTGAACTAAAGAAAGTAGGTAACATAGGGGACACATCCCTCATGTCTATCATCATTAATCATCAATGGAAACATACATATTCATTAAGCTATCCACATCGTAACATCAAAGCAATATACCTATTCATCAAATTTATCATCATTATGCTTTTAGTAGAGCGCAAACATATTCTTTACTACCCACGTCATAAGTTCAAATAGAGACCAAACTTAATTATTTAATGATGCAATCATCGGAACACTGATAGATAAGATATATAACCCTTGATGCTATCATAATATCAATGGAAAGCATTCATAAACATCACAACCATGAATATCTCAAATAATAGTGTCATGTGACCGGATCCTCAACCCGAGGTCCTCAAAGAATAAAGTGTGTAAGATAATGTCATATAAGGGTCAGGAAACTAGAGTGGGCACTACATTGACTTCCTCACTTAAGGCTCCAACCCTCAACACCTCTATGGACCACATTTCAACATTTTCATATTGTATCCACTTACATATATACACGCTTCCTCTTTAGATAATCCGCATACAGATTTCATAACACTGAACCCTGAAACTAAATCACTGCACTATTGAAATCAATCACTGAAACACATACTGACCTTGACACGGATCATCTCATAGCAACATCATTACTATTCAAAATTTCAGAACATAATTAGTTCAACATCAATCAACACTGTCAAACAAAGATCATCATGGAAGACTTCATTGACAGATAGAAGTAAACACAACAAGACTGATCAGACATCATATACATCAAACCCTAGCATATGTACGTGACCCTTATAAGACACTTTCGCATATGTACGCACCTTTCGAGAGACATACTCATGTACAGATCTGTTCATACTGCAGAATCGATACACTACTACCCAAAAGTCGCTCCGCCTATGTACACTCTCTTTGAAGAAAAATCAATATAGATATGTAACTACTAAATAATACCTTTATTGCAAAATAAATCATTAATCAAACCTAAATATCGACTCACATTGTAAAATAAACACATCATAACATCATCACCACAAATCCATCAACCCATAAGCAGATTATTCAATGTGTAGTTATTTAAGATCTATAAGGTTTGATCCAACATCACACTCTTAGATACACACTTAAACAATTCATTAATAAACCAAATCATGCACACTTAGCACTTTGATCCCCATCTCCTTATATAGCTTAAGCCTTAACCACACCTTAGACCAATTCCATAGTTATGTTGATGATATTCTTTGATGGAATTAACTACATGTTGTCACACTCATTACTATGGCCAATACTATGGTAAAGACCCTTAGGATTTATAATACCATGGTGCGGAAACTGTGCACAACTTTTCTTTACCATACTTGCATATGTACTCAGATTTTCTTCAGAGAACCCATGTATACTTCTTCAAACTTAACCTTTATCATTCCTCTATCTCTGAATATATATTCCTTTGTCCAATCTTTCTGTCACATCTATACTGGCCTAAATATTCATCCTTCTACCATCATGTTGACATTTTTATGAAGTAGGTTTCCATCAAGAACAACACATTTGTCATAATTCCAACAAATAGATCATCATTCTTTGCTAGAACTATTGCCAATGCTTGAGCTACTTCCATGACTTGGATTATTTGGATGAATGTTTTGTTCATTGCATAGATAGTTTTCCTCTTCTTCATCATGTCTCATCTGCGAACATATAAGTGAAGTGTAATGAGTATATCTACATTAGTGAGAATAGTAAAAATTGAAATAAATAATATACATAAATGTAAATAAAATAGAAATGTACCATAGAAATAAGTGACTCATGAACTGTACAAATGGTTTCAAAAGCAAGTCACATGCCTCGTTGCAACAAGTCTTTTGTTGTCCTAGTTCCATACTTTCTTTCCTGCAAGTTTTATACCCCATTATAATGTTGTAAATAATACTGAGAACGGGGGTGAATCAGTATTATCAAATCAATAACTTTTTATTTTCATACTCAAATTTATATACGCTACTTCAATGAAGATAACTCGCGTGTAGACACAACTGTATTTAAAGAAACCAATGTATATCCAACAAACTTATGATTCAATTAATTCATCATATGTTGATCTTTAATCAATGCATCAATACTTCATTAACCATATAAATAGTAACCATGTGCAGTAATAACAAAATAAACCATCACACATAAGCAGCAGACATGAGCACCAAGACTTAAGGTGGAAACCCAATGCGGGACAAAAACCACTTGTTGTTGTCTTCTTTTAATATAAGAAAAAACTATTTACAATATTTTACCGGTGCAGATTCATACCAGTACATAGGCACCCACCTGTAGAAGGCTACAACTTTCTCTCGTTATCCAGCTTCTACTGGAAGGGAGCTACAACTCCCTAACTCTTGTACTAGCTGATCCATTTACTAGTACGTAGGCGCCGACCTACAGAAGGCTCCAACCTTCACTCATTTTCCAGCTACTACTGGAAGGGAGCTTCAACCCCCTGGCTCTTGTACTAGCCGATCCATTTACTAGTACGTAGGCGCCAACCTATAGAAGGCTCCAACCTTCACTCATTTTCTAGCTGCTACTGGAAGGGAGCTCCAACCCCCTCGCTCTTGTACTGACTGATATGTTTACCAATATGTAGGTGCCGACCTATAGAAGGCTACGACATTCTCTCTTCCTGTAGGGACCATGTTTCATAAAATTTCAGACTGGATGCTCTTGGTACACAACAATACACATGAAGGCCTCATTTCATCAAATTTTCATACTGGAACCATCATTAACTTTGAAGCTCAGAATCAATCACCACTGCAATACAACCATCAAATACATATGCATCAACCAATCACTGAAACCAAATCATCAATCTTTGAATCAACCACAACTGAATCAATCACTGAAAACCCATCATCACTGAAGAAAATCACAATCAATTAATCTGAACATTTAGAACATTGCTAGCAAAACAAAGAGCAGAACCCAGAACTCTGCAACAACAACCAGAACCAACTGCAACTTCAATTATCATATTTCATAATGTATACGCTACTTCGATGTTCCGAACTAGTGTGTATACATGCTTTTATCAAGGCGAACCAGCGTACAAATCTGTAAATACTAACTTAAAAACTTAATAGCTATTCCAGACTTCAGTCATACCCAAATCATAACATTTATAAAATAAAGCATGCGTCAGTATTCAGATCTAAACTATCCATGATCAAACCACATAATGATAATTCATTTCAGGTCTTTTGATCCTAATCCATCATTATATCTCATCCCTCATCAACTGCTAAGGTTCATCCTTAGTTTAGATCAAGAAAAGCACCAAAAAGCCATAACATGCATATTTTCTTTTGATCACACTCTTCATAAGATATTCATTACTTGCACACTTTGGCCTAATGATCTTCTCCTCATATAGTTTTAGGCCTTTCTCAATACCTCGGGCCAAAATCACTTAGGTCCAATACCTGTGACCAAATACCTTAGACCAATACCTCAGACTAAATACCTCAAACCAATACCTCGGACCAAAACCTTGATTTTTCATCCCATATGTGCTTTTCCTTCTGTGAAAGTGCGTGTATACGTATACGCTCATTTTGTTCTGTTAACTCACGTGTATACGCTACTTGGACAAAAAGAACACACGTATACTTTCTTAAACCACTCTATTTCTTCAATCTATGGAGTCTGATCTATAATCCTTTTTTGTTAACCTCTTAATTGTCATCTATGCGAGTTTCCATCAAGGACAACACCTATATCATAATGCCAACAATCTCCCCCTTTGGAATTGATGGCAATCACAACACCAAGATACTCTCCCCCTTTGACATCAAGGGCAAAGGGCAGACCAAGATATTCTCCCCCTTTGAAATACATTATGTTGTCCATGCTCGCCTTAAGTACATGTTGAATTCTCTGATTAAGCACCCCCTTTGTACATGCTGATATGCACTAAACCGTGCATGCTCCCCCTGAGCACATGCAGAGTCTGCAAAAGTATTTCCCAAAATAAAACCATCACTTTATAACTCAACTATGTGAGTATGACCTTCCTATCACCAATGAATCATACATACATCAATCTCCCAACCAAGTAAGGATACATGAATTTTGACTCATGCACCCAACCAAGTGGGGATATACGAAATGTTTATACATGACTGAAATAACAATTATTACATCATCCTTCCCATGCATAGTGGGGTTACAAATTAAGTCTTTTCATGACCTTTACATCAAACGATATACAAGACATTTATAACAAGGACCAACAATCTAAACAAGACCATGATAGTCATGAGAAACTATCATACACCAAATACGATTTGCACCATCAACATCTATCAGCGGCATCAGGATCAATAGCCTGTATATTTCCATCATCAAAAGAGACCCCTGAATCAAAACAACTATGTGGATCAAGCAATATAAGTATCTTCATGTATCAAGATCTTCTAACATAATGCCAACATTGCATTATTATAAGCATATTCTCCCCCTGAACCTGTGCCAACTATTCATTGTCATATCTGATAATTACAAATATTAGTAAGAATCATCAAGGAATCATCATCAATCAGATATACATCAACTTTTTAACAGCTTATGAGGACCAACACATTTCCACATATCATCAGCAGATTGTAACCATCATCAAATAGAGCATATAATTTACTGAACCATATCAGACCCCTTTTCCTGAGTCTGTTCCACTGTTTTTTCCTCAAAACCCCATATACGCGATTGTGCAGCTTCAAACTCGTGTATATACGTGACTTGTACTCATGATAATTGCGTATGAGATTTAGAGCATTGAAGTTTCACACTTTCATCTCCCCCCGAACCTGTTATGTCTGGATACTGTGCTATGCCACATCTTTATGACTGTACTTCCTTCTTCTTCCATATCATTGAGTGTGATGATGTTTTCTCCTTTTGGTATGGTGGACGAAATTTTCTCTTGCATTCCTTTTGTATATGTCCAAACTTGTTACATGCATAACATATTATATGTTTCTTATTCACTCTATCGCAGTTAATGGCTTTGTGACCAAACATATTGTAAGAAAAACAATATCCCTTAAAGTACTTGGAAGCTGATGATCTTTTTGTGTGATGGTTATTAGCTTGAACCAATCTATTTATGCATCTAGTTGCAACATGTCCAAAATTATGACATACAAAACATTCAACATTATTCATCAGAGGAAATAACCAACTATCACTTCCATAGTTGGAAGTAAATGATTTTCTTTGAAGACTTTCTTTCCTTGGTTGTAGATGGGGTTGACTTCTCATCTCCTTGTTGAAAATTTCATATTTTTCATTAGAGTTCCTTGCCTCATCTTGAGAGTTAGATTCACCTTCAATAGTTTCATGAAAACCAAGACCAGTTTTGATGGTAGGAGACCTTTGACTGCTAAGAATATTATCCAAAATCTTAGTATTGTCTTGAAATCGTAACAATTTATCCTTTTATTCTAATTTACCTTTTAAGATATTTACATCAGCCTGATATTGCTCTTCCTTTTCCAGATATTTCTTCTTCAATATTTCTTTAGCCTTTCTTCCTTCTTCCACTTGTTGCCTTAATTTAAGAATCTCATTTTCTTGTTCTTCATCTGCTTGAGGTAGTTCTTCATTTTGCTTATTTTCAAGATCTTCTTTTAGAGAGAGGATCTTAGCTTAAATACTTTCATAGTAACTGGATCTATCTTTAAGTCTCTTGATTCTTGTATTCTTCTCATTTACTTCATTTCTTAATGATGCCACTTCATCATTCAGCTTTTGACATTGATCTTCGTTTTCCTTGTATTTCTTTCTTACCTTGTTTCCTTCCTTCAACTGAGCTTTTAACCTGGTAGTTTATTCTTTGAAGGCATACTCCCTTTTGTTAAAAAGATCTTGTTGATCTCTAATTTTATTTGTGAGTCTTTTAACTTCTGCCTCTATATTTATTTCACTATCATTTTCAATATCTTCAACATTGCATGAACATAAAAAAGTATCACCAGAAGACCCAAAATTTGTACCTGATACTTCCTTTGTTTGTTCATCTTCAATCTGATGTGATTCTGAATCTAAATACTTTCTTCCACCTGATTACCCATAGTCTCTCCTGTTGTCACTGTTCCTTTGAGATGTCTTCCTCTTTTGAGGCACTTTCTTCTTCAGCTTCTTTCCCATTGTTTCTATGGATCTCCTTCAAGCAATCAAGCTTATGCCAAAGGACTAGCTATAATACCAATTGTTGTAAATAATACTGAGAGGGGGGTTGAATCAATATTATCAAACCAATAACTTTTTCTTTTCATACTCAAATTTATATATGCTACTTCAATGAAGGTAACTCTCGTGTACATGCAACTATCTTTAAAGCAACCAGTGTATATCTAACAAACTTATGATTCAGTTAATTCATCATAAGTTGATCTTTAATCAGTGCATCAGTACTTCATTAACCATATAAATAGTAACCATGTGCAGTAATAACATAATAAACCATTACACATAAGCAACACACATGAGCACCAATATTTAAGGTGGAAACCTAATGTGGGACAAAAACTACCTGTTGTTGTCTTCTTTTAATATAAGAAAAACTTGTTTACAATCTTCTACTGGTGCAGAATCATACCATTACGCAGAAACCTACTTGTAGAAAGCTACAACCTTCTCTCGTTCTCCAACTTCTACTAGAAGGGAGGCTAAACCCCCTAGCTCTTGTACTAGCCGATCCGTTTACTAGTACATAGGCACCAACCTACAAAAGGCTCCAACCTTCAGTCGTTTTCCAGTTGCTACTAGAAGGAAGCTCCAACCCCCTGGCTCTTGTACTAGCCGATCCATTTACTAGTATGTAGGCGCCAGTCTATAAAAGGATCCAACCTTCACGTGTTTTCCAGCTGCTACAGGAAGGGAGCTCCAACCCCCTAGCTCTTGTACTGGCTGATATGTTTACCAGTACATAAGTGTTGGCCTATAGAAGACTAAGACTTTCTCTCTTCCTCCAGGGACCATGCTTCATAAATTTTCAGACTGGATGCTCTTGGTACACAACAATACACATGAAGGCCTCGTTTCATCAAATTTTTATACTGGAACCATCAGTAACTTTGAAGCTCAGAATCAATCACCATTGCAATACAACCATCAAATACATATGCATAAACCAATCACTGAAACTCAATCATCAATATCTGAATCAACCACAACTGAATCAATCGCTGAAAATCCATCATCACTAAAGAAAATCACAATCAATCAATCTAAACATTCAGAACACTGTCACCAGAACACAGAGTAGAACCCAGAACTCTGCAATAACAACCAGAACCAACTACAACTTCAAATATCATATTTCATAATGTATACACTACTTCGATGTGCCGAACTAGCATGTATACGCGCTTTTATCAAGGTGAACCAACATAAAGATCTATAAATACTAACTTAAAAACTTCACAGCTATTCTAGACTTTAGTCATACCCAGATCATAACATTTATAGAATAAAACATGCGTCAGCATTCAAATCTAGACAATTGATGATCAAACCACATAATGATAATTCATTTAAGGTCTTTTGATCTTGATCCATCATTAGATCTCATCCCTCATCAACCGCTAAGGTTCATCCTTAGTTTAGATCAAGCAAAGCACCAAAACCCATAACATGCATATTTTCTTTTGAGCGCTCTCTTCATAAGATATTTATTACTTGCACACTTTGGGCTAATGGTCTTCTCCTCCTTATATAGTTTTAGGCCTTTCTCAATACCTTAGAAAAAAACCACTTAGGACCAATACCTTGGACCAAATACCTCGAACCTAAACCTCGGACCAAATACCTTAGACCAATACCTCGGACCAAATACCTCAAACCAAAACCTTGGACCAAAACCTTGATTTTCCATCCCATACGCATTTTTCCTTCTGTGAAAGTGCTTGTATACGTATACGCTCCTTTTGTTCTGTTAACTCGCATGTATACGTTGCTTGGACAAAGTGAATAAGCATATACTTCTTAAACCACTCTCTTTCTTCAATCTCTAGAGTCTGATCTGTAATCCTTTGTTGTTAACCAATTAACTGTCATCTATGCAAGTTTCTATCAAGGACAACACCTGTATCATAATGCCAACACATCGATCATAGATTTAATGTAAAGGATTTTTTTTTTCTATTAATTATAAACTCATAGAAGTAAAACAACATAGATACTTACAAATTCCTTAATTAATTTTTCATATGCCAACATATACTCACAAACCATATTTAACCCAATATCAATTAATTATTTCGATGTCTCTTATTTGTATGTTAGCACTTATTTGAATGAATTCAAAGATCGTTGCTCTAAAACAACTTATAATATACCTTGAGTTGTTATAAGGAAATATTAACAATTACTTACAAACTTTGATATCAACCCATTTCTTTCTTGTCATCTTGTTTTATGTGCTAAATGCATTCCATTTTGTTTTATTTTCTACAAGAAAATACTTGAAAGTTAATATTTAATGCTAAATTATTTATTTATATGTAGAAATTCAATCATGATTACATACATCTGAAGCACGTTGTTGTTGAGATGGCTCCTCCCGTGATGCAATTATTTCCATTTCTTTAACCATCTCCTTCTACACTTTTTTGGACATTCCTACTGGCATATTTTGCATATCAACTCATTGATCCTTTGGGATTTTCATAATCTTCCTAAAAAAAGTAATAAACCATTTTTAAATTGATATATGAAAACTAAATATAACAAAATTTATATTAATAAATGAATGGCTTGTGGTAGTATATACATATGATTCTAGAAAATTATTTTAATTAGGAATATTACATTTTGAATGAGTCTTTTTTGTTGTTGTATGTTTTTTCTATTGCAAATTTGACAAGTCTTATTGACTATTGCTCTAGAAACGCTTCTTGTAGTTTAGATATAATTTGACTCTTGGAATCATTGGATTGATTTTTGTATTGTAAGTGGAAAATACATCTATACGTATGTTCCACTATATCCCTCATAGTTTTGTAAAAAAAAATTCCCCCTTTCATTAACATCCAACACCACTCTAGATAAGCTAAGGGCCAATTCATCATCATTTACATGTTCTATAAGTTTTCTATTCTTAGATCGACATTGATATTTTCCTTCATTGTTTCTCCCTATATAAAATTAAGCATATATGAATTAATACATTGTTTTAAACATGTTATCTAATGTTCTCAAGTATACTATTATGTCGACCAATATTTTTGTTACTTTACAACTTCTCAGATTTTCTTTTATAAAGATACAACCTCTATCATTTAATCCAGAAACCATTAAATATATTTTATACATAAATAAAATAATTTTCAGCCAAAAGAGCTTTGGTAACTGGTGCGGTTATTTAAGTAAATGTCCTAGCGCATTTAATTTACTAAACACACGGGGCATTTAATTTTTCAGTTTTGACAATGAAAATTATTTTTTTTAAATAATTTTAAATTATGATAGTGTGATTTGTAATGATAAAATCACCACCATCATAGTAAAAGAAAAGAACATAAAAAAATAAATACAAGTCACTAATAGTGTTATTTGGGAGAGGCGAGCCAATGCATTATATTACACTGGGTGCACCGATAAACAGACTCGATAGGGTCGACATGATTTGGTGTGATATGTGATGATAGAAGCATCCTCAACACCGATGTGTTATATTACATAGGGTGCACTACGAAACAAATGTCGTTTTAAAAAAAATGGATAGGGTTGGCAGGGTTTGGATCTAATTCAATAAGTGATTCCCGTAATTTACATGTGAAATTCCCTATATATATAGTAAGTACAAAAACCCATTAAATCTAAAATGCCTAAAAGACAAAACCCTAATTTTGAAGTGGTAGAGGGAATTGAACCTTAAGGTGAAATTGTGCAGTGAGACAAACAAGAAGAAGCAAGGGTTTAAAGTAAGTATTGAATTCTTTTGTTTTTTTTGAAATTTTAATCAAATCTAAATAGGAACAAATATTGTAAAAAACATTACTACTAAAAACCATAGTAATTTTTTTTATTATGCAGGGTTTTTATATATATATATATATATATATATATATATATATATATATATATATATTATATATATATATATTATTTTTCTGAATTTGAGTAAATTGAAATAAATTGTAAAAAAAATTTAACTATAAATCAACAGTTAAAATTTTAAAAAAATTCTATGTGGGGTTTTTAGTGGAATCAAAATACATTTCAAATTTTGATCTTTTTGTTCTTCCAAAATATTATATTACTCCATGGTGCTCTGAGTATGTCTCTCTTGTACATGATCTCTCTTTTAATTAAACCCTAACATAAATTGTAAAAAAATTATTAGTAAAATCAATAATAAAATTTAGAATTTTTATGATGCAGGGTTTTTAGTCAATCACCATACCTTTTAGCTTTTTATCTTCTAAATAGTTTCATGAAATTCCAGGTTCATCTTGTAATTCACCTAGTAGAAGTGGTTGAATTAGTTGGGGTGGTTTCTTGTCGTTGGAAGTTCTTCTTAGAGAGGTACATAAAGAAATTTATAGGTTTTGTTCGACAAAGGTTTTATCACCAAAAAATTGCTCATCTAGCCTAATTTACTCGATGGATCAAAGTACACCATGTAAAGCCAATTTTACCATAGTAAAATTGCTTTCATTGTGAGAAATTACCTAATAAACCACCTTTATTAAGTAATTTATAGTTAAAACCATGGAGAATAATTAAATAAATCACTATTTATTTGATTTTCTTCCAGAAATAATTAATTAAACCATTGCTTTATTATTATTCCTTGTTAAATTTGACCCAATCATGAAAAATAAGCAAATAAATCATTATTTATCTTATTTTTCTATAAGAATAACTAATTAATCATTAATTAATTACTATTCTTTGTTAAGTTTGACTAAATCCCTTAGGAATAATTAACTAAATTATTATTTGTTTATTATTCCTTAACTAATTCCTTAAGATAATAAATAAATCATTTATTTATTTATTATTTCTAAATAAAATTTTAAATACTTTTTACATCCTAAACAAATATAATAAAATATTCCAAGTGGTAATTCCAAGAATGGGATCAATAACATTTTATTATTGCTCATTATTCGTGGATAACTCAATATTTTGTTATAAATAGGAGGGTTTTCCATTCATTATTCACTTTTGATTATTTTCATTGACGCACACCATATTTTTGTTGGGTTTATGCATTATAGAGGAGAGAGACTCTACAGAAGCTGAAAGCGTTTAAGGATTGCCAAGAACCCATCCCATAGAAGGGGACTGGTAACATATATGTGTTCCCTTCACAGGTGTTATAATAAAATCATTCTTTACAAATCTAGTTTCCATTGAATGGTTTGGGGTTATTACTCTTCATTTTATTGTTTAACTATGATTGCATCATAGATCAAGATTTTGGCAGGTTTTGTTTATATCAATAGCTACATATCTACAATGTTTAGAAGTGATTTCTATTGTTGAGATCATTTTTCATCCACGATCTGAAGTGGGTTCTTTTTGTACATCATTGAGAAGAAAACACTACAACAAATTAGTGACTCTGCGGGGTTTTATAGTTTAGATCCAGAAACCTGCGTGACCTTTGGTTTTCAGCTTAGGGTTTCCTCTTTTTTCTCTTCTATTAACGTTTCCTTGTGTTTTAACCCTAAATCTAATAAATTTATGTCTTTCGTAATCTTTCTCGTCGTTTCTGCAGGTCTCAGGAACTAGTCGCGGCAAAGGCGACACTTTTTTTTTGAAATTTGCAGATTAGAAGTCTCAGAGAAGAAATCACAGTGTTTAGCCTAAAAGGTGCGATCTGGGCTGAAGGACGTTGCTTTCTACCCAAAAAGTGTGATTTCATAAAAATACAGGTCAGAACCTATGGTTTCTGGGTTTTATGGTTTCTCTCATACCTGTTTCTAGGTTTTGTTGAGAGTTGTCTGCTGGGTGTCTAAACTCTGTCTCATCCTGCTCAAGCCTTGATCCATTCAGTTTTACTCTTCAAAGTCAAATTTATCCTCCCTTAGGGCTTCTAGTACACTTTTGCCTTTCTAGAAGGAGTTTAGCTAGGTGAGAAGTTTGAGTTTCTACAGCACTTTCAGCCACATTTTCCATATCTGTAACCTTTTGTTTCATATATGATAAGATAGGTTGATACCATCCATATTTTCATATTCAAACTTGTTTAGTCATTCCCTTAGGGTCCCCTCGGTTTCCCTAGGTGTTTCACCCATCTCCTTATCTTTTTGCAACGATCTTCCCCTCTGGTTTTTTCTTGTTGCTGCACCACTTTCTAGCAACTTAGAGTCACTTGATCCCAATCACACCAACATTCAAATATCTTGACCGTTTTAGTGTATTTTCCATCGGTGTAACAACCTAGCAATACAATGTTTACAAACCCAATTTGGGCTGGGTTTAGTTAGTTGTTTTTCTATTTATTTGCTGTTATTTATTTCAGTTTATTTGAAGCAATATTTTTTCCTTTTTACAAACACAATCTAGACTTAATCAATTAATACACTTGCAGACACAAGAACACCTTAAGCAAAGGGTGCTTGGTTTACACTGTAAGGCCAAGATTTAACATAATAAATTTATCTCACCACATCAAAGATAGAAGATATATTGTTGATCTCCCTTCACCTTTTCCGTGTTCCATGTGTTCTTCCATCATTGTGGCACCAAGGCATTAGTCGCGGAGACTATTATGCCTTCACCTATAGTTTCCGCTTGGGTGTATTACTCCTCCCCGTCGAGTTCGAGTTCATAGCCCTCCAAGTCCCCATTCTAACTCTTCTCCTGGTCCTTCTGATTCTTCATTTGATTCCGAAACTCCTTCACCGCATATCGTCACCATGCTTGGACCCACAGCAGGTGCAAGATCCCAATCTGGTCGTGCCTCTGGTGCTATACCAGTGGTCACATCAGTGGAACAGTCTCAGGAACCGTTCCGGCAGCCCCCATGCTCCCCTGTATGGCTGGGTTAAGTCTACCTAATCTTAATCAGTTGATAAACGACTCCATACACCATGATGTTGGTTGGCCCTCTATTCCGACTAAGCTTGCCTTAGACATCGAAAGTTTGAGGGTATTGCTGGAGAGGATCCTACCAACCATGTCCGATCCTTCCACATATGGTGTTCGTCCAACTCCATAACCGATGATTCCATTCGTCTTCATCTCTTCCAACACACGCTCACTGGAGATGCTGCAAAATGCTATGTAGACTAGCCTGCCACCTCTCCTTCCTTTTTTGTGATGCTTGCTAAAGCATTCTTGTCCTATTTCTAGGTACCTCTCCAGTACGACACTAGTACTGAGCTGTTGACCACATTCCGTCAATCATCCATTACTTGCCTTTCTGACTATGCTTAAGAGTGGTGCCGAAGGAGGAGCACATGTCATGCCCCGTCTTTCGAAGACTGTGTTTATCTATATTGGTTTCTCAAGAGGCTTTTATCCCCCATTGGGAAAGACGTTGCATCTCATTTTCCTCAGGCCGAGGAAGAAGCTCTCTAGACTGCTTTGAGATATGATCTGATTTATGCTCAATCATGTTATGTCTATACCATTATTCCAGAACTCCCTCGTCTTGACAGTGCTAAGGCACCAGGGGAATCTCACATTGCCGACGATATCATAGGATCCATTTCACACTCTTTGCCCTATTATCAGCAGAGTTATGGCTACCTGCAGGGGTGCACCAGTTCCTCCAACATTTATACCCCTCTTGCTAGCAACATGTTTCCAGGGCCTCTTACCATTTACCAAATTGTTGCTACTTCTTATGCGCAGCCTGACGTTCCAGCCCCTCAAGCATTCGCCGCAGCCTCCCATGCATCTTCAGCCCCAACAGCCAGCACCCCCTCAGGGTTAGGTGTTTTCACAATAGGGAGATACCAATCCCCATAATTTGAAGAAAAAGAATAAGGGGAAGGGTAACCAGGGTAACCAAGGTAACCAACCTAGTGAACCCCAGGGGAGCTAGCCTAACACCAACAACCAACAATAGGGTGGCCAACCCAAGAAAAACAAGGCTATTCTTTGAATAAGCCTTGTGCATGTTGTGGTGTACATGGCCACTATACACATGAGTGTCCCCTTTTACCCCAGATGCGCTAGCTATAGGAAGATCAAGCTGCTTCTTGAGGTCAAAAATTGCCTCAAAATCCTGCGCCACCTCAATCGACCGTGCTCACAAATCCTTTCCCTTAGCAAGGATTTGCTACTGCTCAACCTCAACCATGTCAAGCAGCTCACCTCCCCCAACCTTTTGGTCCCTGTGACTACCAGATTCTTATGATGAACTTTGATGAGGTTAACCCCTCCCATATCAACCTACAAACTCAGTCGCGTCAATATGACAAGCCCTCCACTTCGTCAGCTACCGAGTCCAAAACCAAAGTGTCTGTTGAGCCTCTTACGACACCCAATGGTCCCTTACATATTCCTCAACCCAAATTTGAGTCCATTCCCAAGATCCCAAAAGGACCATTACACCGTAATGCGGATTGTAACAGAGCTACCATACAGTATAGTAGACGACTTGGTGCAATCACCTGCCACCATGTCGACATTGGAAGTCCTCTAGTCATGCCCTTCCCAAAATAAGTCTCTACTAACTCCTTTGGGTGTAGTGGACCCTTCCGACGATTGCTTGATTGTCTTCCCAGTTGATAGATCAAAGAACCCCCCATTTCCTTGATCTATTTCTTTCTAGATATAGGTTAGAGTCCGTAATGCCATCATCTCCAGATGCATTATTGACGAAGGCGCATCCACCTGTGTGATGTTCGCTGCTGTTTGGAAACAACTCAAGTCACCTGAGTTGTCCCCCTCCACCATCACCTTGCATGTTTGGGATGGACACTCCTCCCAGCCCCTTGGCATGTACCACAACTGTACAGTGACCCTTGCACGCAAGACTGTCCATGTCGATATTGAAGTCATAGATTCCCCTTTGGATTACAACATCCTTTTAGGTCGTAGTTACACATATGCCATGTTAGCTGTCGCGTCTGCAGTGTTCTGCAAGATGTGCTTCCCCCATGAAGGGAAGATAGTTACCATTGATCTGGCGTCCGTGACCTCCCCCGAGTCCATCATCTTGTTGGTATTCAATAAATAGTTATCCACTCCTTGTACTAGTGTCTCACCCGTAGTCTATAAAGATTCCTCATTGCTAGGTGGCTTCCCTTTTCCTCCCCCTCCCATCTCTGAATCTAATTCCATGAGCGTTTGCATGTTACAAGTGTCACGAGCCGCCCTTAAGCAGTCTGGTACACCTGATCAACAGCCAGCTCCCTAGCATCCTGCTATTTCTCTTCCAGCTGAACCCTCTGGACCCACTCCCCCAGGACCTCCTCCATTTGTGGGTGCCTCTCCTATGTTCCCTCCAAGAATTATTCCTCTAGGTCTCAACCATCCAGGAGCTATTCTGTCAGGGCATTATCCTGCCAGCTAGATACCTTTCTTATTCCCCCCACCGAGAGTTTTTTTCGTACCTGTCATGGCTTCGCAGTCCTTCCTAACATGACTCTCTGGATCCCAATATGGTACATCAATCCCCCTAAAAATATCCTGCCTGGTCAGCCATGACCATATCACGCTTTGACCCCAATTCAATCAGTCCCCATGACCCCTGTCACTACTTTAGTACCATCACAACCTCAACAGGAACCAACTCCTGTTGCGAAAGCATCTAGTCAGGGGGGAAAAGCCAAAAAGAAAGATTTGAAGGACAAGGCTCCCCAAGCTCCTCCAACCCCTAAGGCCCCAAAGTTGTGTGCTTTGTGTGAAGTTGTTGGGCATGCCACCAACAATTGTCCTGAATTCCCTCAACTCAAACCTTTGGTTTAAGAAGCATTCCCTGGGTTGAATATTCTGCAGGTCCATGTTGACATACCGGTCCCACCTATGAAACTCAAAATGTTTCACAAAAACCATCCTTATGCCCTTTGTGATCTTCGTGGTCACTATTACCATTTTTTCCCTCGTCTTGATGATTTTTGCGATTTCCTTGGGGCGATTCGTGAATAAGCGGCCACTCATAGTAGAGACGCTACTCCTCTACCTATGGATTTTGGTACCACCTATCAACCAAAACAAGGAAACTCTGGCCCCTCTATTGTGATCCCATCCCTTGACGTCAAGATGACGGACAACAAAGGTCCCATTCTTTACTTGTTGTCATCCTTGAGTTCCTCACCGGAAAACCTTCCTGAGGTTACTGCGTGCATTTCTATCGAACCTTTTTTGACAGAATCCAAGGTCTCAACATCAATAGACCCTCCGTCTACCAGCCCATCGTCTTCCATCCAAGACGATGTGTATGTGAACCTTATTCCTCAGGGTGATGCACTTGGTAATGTCATCGCATCATGTAGTCAGCCTTCCTCCTGTCCTCCCATCTCCCAGCTTGATGAGGATACCATGGAAGTTATGTCTACCCTGGATTACCCCTATACTTGAGGGGGCATTTCTCCAAGAGGATTTCTAAGTCCATCTCCTTCCTAATTCTCCCAATGCACTCTACCTCCATAAATGTTTCTCACAACACATCCCTTTGATTTGCGCGTCTCTATTTCTACCATAAAGTTAAGTAGATTGTATCATCTCATTCGTTGTCTTTTGCACCTTTCATATGGATCCATAATCCACACCGTATATTGGCCATGCTGATGGTGTGAGTCACTTCTCCTGAAATCTAGCCTCGATAGCCTGGGCCATTTTTACCCCATTGCATACGTTAGTCTTGTCAAACGGCTTTTGCATTAGATATGCCACCAATAATCAAGATGAATATGATGCAGTGATAGGTTTTTTAGTCGATGCCCTCGCTCATCGCATCCTTCATCTTCATGTTCGTTTAGATTCCTTACTACTTGCCATGCGATTGAATGGTGTGTATCATGTGCATAACCAAGTCCTATTTATAAAATATCTACGAGTGAAGCTATTGGTACGTGAATTTGAAACCATCACTTTCATTCATGTGCCTAGAGCCCAAAATCACTATGTAGATACAATTGCAAACAACATTCTAGATTGGAATTTATCACATGTATACCATGGAAGATAACACAAATGGTGAACCATCATTGTCATATAAAATTCATAATCATATTATGTATCATAATAGTGTTTGGAGACATAGCTCTAAATACATCTGACATGCCCATAGCATGTTACCAAAATCACAATCAAAGGGACTCACATGTCCATGTGTCTAGTCAATATCCGACGGATCTCGCGCCAAAGGCTCCGCTCCACCTGCACATAGATCATGTGATTCATGCCCTGCCATCACCACGCACTGCACGATACCTTGCCACTCTGAGGGAAGTCCAGTGCACTCATATGTGTATCGATCCTCTAAGTCGTGCCATTCGCACTCTGAAACCCCAGTCAAGATTACATCAAACCTATGATGGAAATTAGCAAGCAGCGCAGTATCCTCTGGACCTGTTGTGATGATGATGTTCCCTGATCTACCACCCCAGGCACTACAGGTCGGCCTGCATATCCTGTCGGCTTCAACAGTGCTATGTCTCCATACAACATATTTCACACTCAGTACCATATACATGTGACAAAAATATAAAATGCAACATAAAACATAGCAACTTAACACTTACTTCCTAGTTCCCATGCTCACCTGGACAGAAGCAGAAAGTCAGGATCCCCCTGATAGTTCATCTCGCTATAAGGGTAGTCATGGCATCTGGTCTGAGTGTGCGAAAAACTCGAGTTAGAACACCCATCTGACTCCCCCTCCTCCTACTCTCCACAGTAGCTGCCCCCTGCAGCACTTCCTAGGCCCCTGTGGGCCTCGATCCCAGACCTTTACATGAGGACGGATAATGGGTATCTTCTCAAAGAAGAACGAACATAGTGTTGTAACAAAAATGCAGTCACAATTCACCTGCCTTCTACAAAGACTCTGTCGTTTCACCGACGACAGCATAATCTAGGCCTGCCCATAGTATGTCCTAGCCAAAACACTCTCAACTAACATCATCTTCCCTCCAGTGATGTGGTGGAATGCCTGGCTGCCCAAGACCCGTAGCATAGCTGCGGCAACAACCCATGTCTCTAGCCTCTTTAGATCCACAAGAGGGATACTCGTGCCCTTGACACAAATACCCCGTCTACAATGGCGCTCCACGAAATCAGTAATGTTCCTCCCACGAGGTAACACCAGATGAATATCCCCCACCACCCCGAGGGGAGGAAGTCTGGTCAAGAAGTAAATATCTTGTAGTGTGAGCTCGATCTTGTGCCCCTGCACGACAAAGACCTCCTAGTCTAGATCCCAATAGCTCAGAATTCTTGATAGCAAGGGCTCACCTACCCTCATAAGTGGATTCCCTACTAACTTGAGAACCCCATAATGAGTGAATGCCCCTCGAACCACCTGATCCCCCTAGATCTCAGATCGAAGAGTGTGCAAGTCTCGTTTACGCTAGTTGATTTTCAGCTCTGTCATATCTACAAAACACCACATGTCTTTTCAGTTCACAATAGAAAACAACCAACCACACTAATTAACCTGCAGCCCCCAGCAGGCCAGCAGACCAACCCTTCCTCTAGCCAAAAATCACAGTTTTCAGCCCAGAAAGTGTGAGCTCACAGCTTTCCAGCTATTTCCTGCAAGCCAAATCACACTTCTGGACCCAGAAAGTGCAATGTGACCATGAGAAGGGAAAGGGTCTCTGAGGGGGTTGCTAGGTGCTAAAAATCAAGAAATAAACCATTGAAATTGAAGATATGAGTAAGGCCACCTAACTGAAAGATGCAGATCCTAATTTCGACGGTCGGTTTGTCCACTACAATTTCCACAAGATTTAGGGCATTTTCCTTCTCTCTAAATTCACCATAGCTCACTTAGCAAATGAATCCAAATTGGAGGGAAAACACCCTTTTATAGGAAAACCCACAGTTTTTTTGTCACCCATTGCACCTAGACCATAGCTCTGTTTCTCAAACCGTTAACACCATTGGAAAGCTCTCACTGAGCTCTAAAATGGATCTTCTTCAATTTTAAATTATTTGACACTTCAGTAGCAAACCATTTTTCCAAGAAGGTCACTTTGTCACCCCTCAAAATCGACTTTTGTCATAAAGAGACGCTTGTACTTTGAGGTCCACCTCCTCTAAATACGTGTCATACCATATGTCAATTTTTGTCATGAGTAACTATCATTTACTCATGTTTTCATGGTCCCCACCGTGCCTAGTCTGTGTGGCAACGTCATCGAGTCACCCTTATTTAGAGCATCTGCCATGAGTCACCCTTACATCCTTGGAGTCTATTTCATGTCCCAACATCTCATGTCATAGTATTCCATCCATATTTTCATACCGTCCATCCTGTGTTTCCCATTTTGGCCTCCAGTCATACTGTCCCCATCCCCTCTGGAGTTCAGTCAGTTGCTGCCAAGTCAACCATGCTACTTTATGCTCTGACAAGGGTAGTCGTTTGTTTGTCCCTCAGTCCCCTTTTCCCCATTATCCATGGTGTCAATCCATTAGTCACATTACTATTTTCCCTCATGCTTTAGTTGAGGTTCCTCTTTGCCTCATCTATTGCGGGCCCTATTCCATTGACATCAACTCATTTATGCCAGAAGAATGGCCTAGAGGGTGGTGTATCTTGGTTCCATCTTCCATTCTTGTTCGGTGCCTTAGATTGAGTAGAGGGTCTCATTATTTCCCTTTGACTTGGTCATTTCATGTTCGCGATCCATACACTTGATGGTACAATGATGCAAAAGATTCTACCAGTGATTCCTGAGGGGGTGGTCCTTCCGATAGCCCCCCCACATGCCCAGATGCATACCTACTATGCTACAACCTCAGATGCAGTTCCACAGAGTTCATGGGTTCGGTTCCTACCAATCGCAGTGTTCATAGTATGCATGTCTCCTCCAAATGATCCATTCGGTTTTGCAGAGCCCCTCCTTGTTCAGCAGGGCTTCTTTGGTTTTTCTACCCTCCCTGCCACCCATTTTTTGAGGGAAGGGGCATTGTATCTCATGTACTTAGATATTATTGTACTCAGACCTGACTCACATTTTTACTAGGTGCATTATGTATATGGGACACATTGTATTATTTTATGGCTCTATTATACCAACGTGTCATGTACCATTCATCATGTACTTTATTGCTCAGTTTCATATTTTTGGGCAAACCATTATTTTTGTACTAAGTTATCTCGGCGGGTATGGGTATGCCTCCCTCGACTCATTGAGGTCTGATACCACAAAAAAAATGAGACTTGTATTATTCTCACCCCCTCTGTCACTATCCTTTCTCAGCTTTAGCTTCATTGGTCTCTCTCTCTCTCTCTCTCCCCCCTTGACTCCCCTGTGTTGTCTAGTGATTGTGTCTTTACAACGTATCGGTCATACGTTTTGCTCCTAAAACTCGTACATTGGGGGACAATCTTTTATCACCAAAAATTTGATCATCTAGCATAATTTACTGGATGGATCGAAATACACCATGTAAAGCCAATTTTACCATAGTAAAATTGCTTTCACTGTGAGAAATTACCTAATAAACCACCTTTATTAAGTAATTTATAGTTAAATCCATGAATAATAATTAAATAAATCACTATTTATTTGATTTTCTTCCACGAATAATTAATTAAACCATTGTTTTATTATTATTCATTGTTATATTTGACGCAATCATGAAAAATAAACAGATAAATCATTATTTTTCTTATTTTTCTCTAAGAATAACTAATTAATCATCAATTAATTACCATTCTTTGTTAAGTTTGACTAAATCCCTTAGGAATAATTAAATAAATAATTATTTGTTTATTATTCATTAACTAATTCCTTGAGATAATAAATAAATCATTTATTTATTTATTATTTCTAAATAAAAGTTTAAATCATTTTTCTCTCCTAAACAAATATAATAAAATATTCCAAGTGGTAATTCCAAGAATGGAATCAACAATATTTATTATCTCTCATTATTCGAGGATAACTCAATATTTTGTTATAAATAGGAGGACTTTCCATTCATTATTCACTTTTGATTATTTTCATTGTTGCAATCATTGTTGTAACTCTGATTATTTTCATTGTTGCACACCATATTTTTGTTGGGTTATGCATTATAGAGGAGAGAGACTCTATAGACGCTGAAAGCATTTGAGGATTTCCAAGAACCCATCCCATGGAGGGGGGCTGGTAACATATATTTGTTCCCTTCATAAGTGTTATAATAAAATTGTTCTTTACAAATCTGGTTTCCACTGGATATTTTGGGGTTATTACTCTCCATTTTATTGTTTAACTATGATTGCAGCATAGATCAGGATTTTGGCAAGTTTTGTTTCTATCATTAGCTACAAATCTACAATGTTTAGTAGTCATTTATATTGTTGAGATCATTTTTCATCCACGATCTGAAGTGGGTTCTTTTCATGCATCGTTGAGAAGAAAACACTACAACAAAAGGATAAATCCCGAGGGGTCTATGGAAGAGGGGTATATATTGTATGAGTCTTTCTATTATACGAGTGAGTACATCAAGTAGATCGACAACACACCAAGTGCAATGATTTGGGATGATGAAAGGGATGAAGACAAAAGAGAAGGGGAGCTTCTCCAAATTAATGGAAAGAGGTGCATGAAAAAAAGTACGTGACTTATCATTTGTCAAAATTCTACACAGTAATTATTCACATTGAACTTCACACTAATGCATATTTTGATCTCATATGTACTATATATGTTGGTTTGATTTCATCAACGAATTCAAAAATTGAAGCCATCAACAAATTCATTCTTTATAATATGGAAAAGACACAACTGTGGGTCGCACTGTATGAGAAAAAAAGGAGAAAATGGGACAATGACAGGGAATAATTCAAATGGTTGAATGGTAGAATCATGTCTTATCATGATCATTTAAAAGAAAATATGCCAATGACATGTCCTAATAGTTGGGTTATTGATCAAGCCAAAGAGAAATATGGTGCATCTGATTGTTACTTGCGTGTTGAAGAGGATGCGGTAAACATAGGTATTGGGTGTAGCAACTCAGTAGTAATATATTTCTGTACATTTTTAACTTCATAATGCACCTTTTAATTGTAACATCTATATTTTATTTTTTTAATTATGTTCGGGTTATTGGACAAATGACACAATGATTTTTTCTCTTTTTAGAATTGCATTTGTTCTCATATATGTGGGCATATGGAAATCATTTTTGCACGAAGGATGTCGAAGATGGATGTATTACACAAGACTGTGAATTTAGTACATAAAAAATTGCTTAATAAAAATCATCACTTTCCCATGACGAAGCCCATCCAGTCCAAGTATTGGACCTCGATGCTATGGTACCACTCTGTAATGTACCCGACCCCTTCATTTCATATTCAAGGAATGGGGTGAAATTAAAATTCCCTATTTGTCTCTTCTTCTTCTTCTTCTTCTTTTTTGTTGACTAACCGATTCAAAGCTTCCTCCAAGCCATCGAGATTGAATCTAAGGTGGAACCCCAACCCTATGGTAGGAATTATGACTTTGGGACCCTTAAACACCTTGAAATCACAATTTGGAGTCCCTTCCAGAATCCTCGCCTTCTGGAATCCTGACTGATGAACCCTGGTATTGCACCAAGGATGTTGCAACTCCTAAGGCTCCTCAACTTATATTATCAACTTGGAGTTCATACAAACTTAGAGGTGACAGTGCTATGCATATTAGGTTAGGTTCTACTCATGTCACACTTAGTCATTATATTAGATCAAGGTATTTAGAGACCACTCCTTCAACTAACTACAAATAGAATTTTTTATGAAAACATATCATGATTGCAAGGAGATGAACATGGTTCTAACTACATAAATGAAAATTCCATTCATTAAATGTAAATGCTAATTGAAATTGAATGAAAGGAAGATGTTAGTCTAGTTGCAGAAGTAACCCATGCCACTCTATTTTCACACTTAATCAAATCAATAGCATACTTGCATGAATCATTTATCTATTTGCAACTTTCTTAAAAATGAGGAATTCAATCTTCAACAAAACTATGAAAAAATGCTAAGTCTATTTCTACAAGTTGTCTTATGTTTCCAGTGAGGAAAGGATGGGGTTGGAGTGGTATTAGAATATTCCTTAATCATGAAATCAAATCTTGGGGGAAATTATTCAAATTAAAAATGAAAGGGTCAAATTCCAGAGCAAATCTGGATGAAGTAAGCAATGTTATAGGATTTCTACAGGAAGTGCTACAAGAGGCCATGTTTTGCTACAAAAGGGGGTGTGAGAGATTTTTTAGGAAAAGAATGGTATATTGAAGGTGAAGGAAGGTGGATGAAGGTTAAATAAGGTGAATGAAGGGTGTGGGATCCCCTTAGCCAAGCTTAGTAACCCTCAAAGGCCTATCTTGCACCATGTTTTTTACCCATGGTGTCCATTTTCCCTGGAAGAGTGATCTCAGTGTAGAGTTTGGAAGAAATGTGAAGTGTTTAAGAGAGAGATGGAATGGTGTAGGTTTAAAATCTACTCTACACTACAACACAACTCTAATTTCCAAATCAATGCTACTAACTTCTAAGTTGCAGAAACCAAGCATGCAAAAGGATTATAGTCTAACACTTAACAATTTCCAAGAAATCATAAACACATGTTTTTGGGTTGTTGTTGTAGATCTTCCAGCCAGTCTTCCACAAGAGAGGTGGTAGGAAAACCTGCATCTACAAGTTTTGTGATGTAGTTCCTACTTAAACAAGAAAATAATTCCAATGACTTGAACAAGAACAAGGAGAGAATACAAGAGAGGGACTAAATCTTTTTGGTTGGGCACAAACCCAAGGGTTCAACCCTCCAAAAATAACTCAAATGTAGGCCAACAATGAACTTCTCATTGATAGAAAATAAGAGTCCAATAAATCATATGAAAGATGAAAATAAAAGTATCAAGCACGAGGCTTTCAATAGCTACTCCTATCTTTAAAAAAAATTGAATCCTAATGAGCCTTTAGGCTGGTTTACTTAAACAAAAGTAGTTGAGGGGAAGCTCCATTGAAAGTAGAAATGCTCCCCTCCAAAATCTCAAAATTGGTGGATGTGGTTTCCTTTGATCTTCACATGCAGTGGAGTTCCTTGGCTGCTACTGAAATCGAGCTATTAGTGATGAATATTTGATCTCAATCTGAGTTGGAGAGATAATGAAGTGGACAAGCCCCCTATATTTTCTCTGGATGTCTCCACCAAGGCCCTGCATAGTAAATATCTTCAAAAATGTTTTTTTTCCTACATATGAATCACATTAGGCCATGCAATACTACAATAACCTTTAGTCTTCTTACTAATCATATTATGGCTAAAAATGTGAATTAATGTGAGAATAGGAGAGTTTTAAGGGCTGGAGAATAACACAATGGACTTCAAAATATACCTATTGATGGGACCCATCATCACCCCCCTTGCTGAAAGTATTTCTTGCCCTTCGAGAAACACAGTCACTGATGTGAAGTTCATTCATTCCCCCGGTGGCCTCTCTAACATCCTGAGGCATTTCAGATGGTGTGCCTTCATGTGGATAGAAACTTGCATTTGCTTCGATGTTTGTCCATTCCTTTGGTTATTATGCTCGATTTCCTCTCTTCTGTAGCCCCAGCAATGAGGGAGGATTGAGTTTGATTCCTAACCACTTCATCTTAAACCTTTGCATGATTCTTTTGTATAGTGGGGTTCTCTCTGAGGAATATCTTAGTCTTTCTAGAGAGTGATACTCTCTAATTTGAAAATTGTGAGGCAGGACATGCCATATTCTTTGGAAAGCCTACAAAATTTTTGTCTCCAACATCCTAAAGGTGTCCTCAAAATCGAGGATAGTTTATCCTTGGGATGCCATATACTGATGTGCCAATTCAGGATCAATGGAGATGAGGTTGTGGTTACTAATCAGAGCCTTGGCGCTCACTAATTATGCTCTGATGTATAAGGGATCCCTCTCTTATTTTGTCATCAACCTCTTTAATTATTTAGATCTTGTTTCCTCATGGTTCAAACAAGAGGCTAATTCCATTAGTTATATGTATCCCAATCTTGATTTGGGCTCCCAGAATTTCATTTCTATGAGGATCATATTGTGCATGTAAAACTCAGCTAGTTTGGCTCTATCCTCAATACTTTCCCTTTGCAAAATACAATGAAATTTTTGTAGTCCCTGAAAGGTAAAGATCGATACCGTGCTAATGTATTTATCGTGAATTACAGACATTGATCCTTTAGGAATATGTCATAGGATTTAGATGGTTTCCTGCATTGTATGGATTCCTTGGGTAAACTTGCCATAGTGGCAAGTTGAACCTCTTTTTCTTGCAATTGATCTATTATCCTTTTATTATCTATCTATAGTTTCTCCTTCATAACTGACTCCATTAGACTTAAGTTGTTTAATTCCATTCGCACTTCATTTACATTTTCCTATAATGAGGCCCACATTTTCCACCTTTTTGGATCTTGAAATTTGCATACATCTATGAGTTCTACCTCTTTTCTTTTCCAACTCAAAGAAGAGTGGTATAGAAAATTTCTCAAGTATAACCCTACCCACCTCAACAAATTTGTAGTAATATTCAAGGTTAGGTTGTGGATCAAGCTGCTAGATTTCATGGAGACCTTCTTGTTTTCCTTTTGATGCGATTTCCTCTTCCTGTAGCAGTCCTTTTTTCTCCTGTAGCTCCTTTGTTTTCTCATGTAGCTCCTTTTATTTTTTAATAAGGAAACTTATGCTTTGATCCTCTTAGATGTGACTGCTATAGTGGTGGGCCTCCCTATGGGTGGCACAGGTTTCCTACTCTTAGCTTTGGGAGAGGTAACTTCTTCAATCTTACCTTCACTAGGTCCCACTTCTTCCGTTTAGCTTAATTCTTCATCAATGGTGATAGGGAATTTTTAAGGAGGATGATGTTTCCGTTGCCTTATCCTGGTGATCTTCCTTGTTTTAAAATACAAGGGGCCTTTCCTTGGTTTCCTTCTTTTAGGCTTGACTAGTGTGCTAGGTGTGGCCAATGTGGCAGCCACCTCTTTCTTTGTGTTTTCCTAATGAGAGGCTTATTTTTTTCCCCTATCCTTCTATCCCTTGAGGTTTGGAGGGTTCCTCGGGGTTCTCTTCCTCTAATATTTGTTTCTATCCCTTTCTTTCCTTTTTTTCTTCTTTCTCCTTCTCTTCTTCCTTCACTTCCCTACCCCCAGTACTAGAGTCTGGTGTTTATTCTTGTTGTGTGGAGGTGAGCGTTTGTGTTTCAATGAAAACCTCCATGTCCATGTTTAGAAATTCAATCCAAATCACAGGGTTCCTTAAGTGTCTTAAGGCATCCATGACATTTAGATTGATGAGGCCATGATGGGAAATGTGTCGGTGCTTCCCTTCCCTCACTTTATAGCTCATTTAAATGATAATATGTCAGAGGAAATGAGGATCACCCCACTTAATTTGAATTTTCCATGTTTCATGGGTGGTTGAGTGAACTGTAGTTTACTAATAGAAGGTGGCGATGTTTACTGGCCACCTCCAACCCATAAAAACTCCATTCTTAGTCATTAAACACACCGTTTTTACCATTATGTGCATAGGGAAGAGGTAAGGGGCATCATACTTGAGCCTACTTGTGATTTTGGAGTGCTAGAGATGCATGTAGGTTGCTACTGAGGTGATGATTAATTAACTGACCCCTAGAGGTGCTAACTTTTCTTTTTTACATATGCATAGGTGTTCACAACATGATGATGTAGTCGACTGATGAAATCTTTCTTACATGCGGGCCTCCTTTCGATGTTTGATATGTTGTTTTTGGAGTGGATAGATTACCTTACATCTGATATTCAGGGGCATTGTGACCTTTATAAGATTCGAGAATGGCCTCATGATGCCTGAGGATGGTTGGATCTTCTACTATGGAGCTGTAAAAAAAATTGGTTCAAGATCTTGTTGGAATCGTTAATCTGCTACAATATTGATCTCCTTCCTGTAGAAGTCACTTAGTTCCCCCTCAAGACCTCACATTTTATTTAGGGATTCAAAAAAATCATAGGGGGTATAGGGACAAGACTAGAATCATAAGAGGGTGGAGAAGGTGGTGAAAAAGGTGAAGGAAGAGTCATTTTTCTGTGTTCTTTTATGTATTGCAGAAGTGGAATTTTGAGGATGAATTTGGCTAAACGGAATGGATGAGTGATGAAGGAATTTTGGTGGAACCCAACATTTTCCAAGGAAAAACTGACATTTTGGCCCTTTTTTCCAAGTGGACCTCCCTAATGTAGCATTTCAATTTGCTCTTGTAGCAATTCATGACAGTCCTATAGCAGTTTAGGATAGTCTTGTAGCATTTAAAAAATTAGGCAAAACATGGTTCAATTGTTGGATAGATGATGGATAGAGGTAGGGAGCACAATAATTCCATTAGTTGTATGTCCCCCAATCTTGAGTTGGGGTCCCAGAATTTCATTTCTATGAGGATCATATTGTGCATGTAAAGCTCAGCCAGTTTGGCTCTATCCTCAATACTTTCCCTTTGAAAAATTCAATGAACTTTTTGTAGCCCCTGAAAGGTAAAGATCCATACTGTGCTAATGTATTTATCTTGAATTACAGACATTGATCCTTTAGGAATATGGCATAGGATTTAGATGGTTTCTTGCATTGTATGGATTCCATGGGTAAACTTGCCATAGTGGCAAGTTGTACCTCTTTTTCTTGCAACTGATCTATTATCCTTTTATTCTCTATCTGTAGTTTCTCCTTCATAACTGACTCCCTTAGCCTTCAATTGTTTAATTCCATTGTCACTTCATTTAATTTTTCTTATAATGAGGCCCACATTTTCCACCTTTTTGGATCTTGCAATTTGCATCCATCTATGTGTTCTACCTCTTTCCTTTTCCAACTCAAAGAAGAGTGGTATAGAAAATTTCTAAAGTATAACCCTACCTACCTCAACAAATTTGTAATAAGATTCAAGGTTAGGTTGTGGATCAGGCTCCTAGATTTCTTGGAGACCTTCTTGTTTTTCTTTTGACACGGTTTACTCTTCCTGTAGCATCTCATGTTGCTCCTATAGTAGTCCTTGTTTCTCTTGTAGCTCCTTCGTTTTCTCATGTAGTTCCTTTGCTTTTTCTTGTAATAAGGAAACTTATGCTTTGATCCTCTTAGATGTGACTACTCTAGTGGTGGGCCTCCCTATGGGTGGCACAAGTTTCCTACTCTTGGCTTTGGGAGAGGTAACTTCTTCAATCTTACCTTCACTAGGTCCCACTTCTTCCCTTTTGCTTGATGCTTCATCAAATGTTGATAGGGAATTTTGAAGGAGGATGAGGTTTCCCTTGCCTTATCCTAGTGATATTCCTTGTTTTAAAGTACAAGGGGCCTTACCTTGGCTTCCTTCTTTTAGGCTTGACTAGTGTGTCAGGTGTGGCTAATGTGGCAGCCACCTCTTTCCCTGTGTTTTCCTGGTCAGAGGTTTATTCGGCCCCCCCCCCCCCCCCCCCCTCCTTCTTGTCCTTGAGGTTTAGAGGGTTCTTCATGGTTATCTTCCTCTGCCCTTTGTTTCTATCCCTTTCTTTCCTTTTTTTCATCTTTCTCCTTCTCTTCCCTACCCCCAGTACTAGAGTCTGGTGTTTCTTCTTGCTGTGTGGAGGTGAGGGTTTGTGTTTCACTAAAAACCTCCCTATCCATGTCTAGAAATTTAGTCCAAAGCACATGGTTCCTTAGGTGTCTTAAGGCATCCATGACATTTAAATTGATGAGGACATGATGGGAAATGTGTTGGTGCTTCCCTTCCCTCACTTTCTAGCTAATTTAAATGATAATATGTAAGAGGAAATGTGGAACATTAAGTCTCTTTGGTGTTGGTAACTTTGTTTGAAACCTTAGTTCACAGAGCATCCTAAATTGATAGGAATACATAATGCTCAACCTCCCCTCATAGGATATGTATTTAAGGATGTGATAGGCCAATTCATCCCAAGGGTAAGGGAGGCTCTCTCTTCTCACTCCATTTTTATCTTCTGCGGGCTTCTATTATGAAGGAATAAATTTTCTAGGTTGTAACACCCACTTCCTTATCCTCCTTGCTCCATCGAACTCCAAAGGGTCAAGTGGTTACTCTGCTTATGAGTTCTACATTCAAAGGTATGGGAAGTTCTCTAACAACAGTAGTGGCACTATCTTCTCCCTAATAATTGAGGACCATGGAAATTTCTTGAGTTATCTCATTATCATATCCCTTTGATTTCTCAAATAATCCCATCCACTAATGTCTCAAAAAAATGTCCATAACAAGGGGATGCTGATGGATTATTTTTGTGTCTGTGGGTTCTCTTCATTTCAAACCTCCTCCCATTTCTCCTAATGTTCCTTCTCTAAGTTACCTTATGTGTATTTTCAATATTTTCCTCAGAGCAGTCTCAGGTGCAGAGATAGCGGCTAGTTTTCTTTTTGACAGAGGAGGAGAAGGATGATAATTTCTACTAAAATAAAGGTTTTCTCTATCCATATGTTGCCTTATTATACGATAAATTCCCAAAGGAAATTACTGCATAATCGTTGCTACATGGTTCCCTATTTAAGCAAAATTCTTCATGCAGGTGTATGGAAATTAGAGAGGGAGGAGGCCACTTATCCTTTCCAAGATGACTTTCACATGTGCATGAGGGTTTGAGGATAAATTTTGGGGGTTTTGTCTCCATTTATCCCCTTAATTCGTCCATATAACTTCTTTTATGTGCTCCTGTAGCACCTACAAACTTAGCCTATAGTAGTTCGATAGCACCCTAGGAAGAATCTGGTAGCATCTAGCTTGTTCTTCAGTACATTGGTGGGTCTCTCCAATTGTTTTCCATAAATGAGAAATCGTGCAAGTGGAATCAATCCTTGTACTTTTAATCCCCCTTTTGGCAAATTATGGCTCAGAGCGCTTTGGTGACTTGGCTCTTGCACGAATTTCCTTTTTTTAATCATTTCTCTAACTCCTCGTAATGATCACCCCACTTAATTTGAATTTTCCACGTTGCATGGGTTGCTGAGTGAACTGTAGTTTACTAATCGAAGGTGGCGATGTTTATTGGCCACCTCCAACCCATGAAAAATCCATTCTCGGCCATCAAACACATTCTTTTTACCATTATGTGCATAGGGAAGAGGTGAGGGGCATCATACTTGATCCTACCTGTTATTTTGAAGTGCTAGAGATGCATGCAGGTTGCTACTGAGGTGATGATTGATTAACTGACCCCTAGAGGTGTTAATTTTTCTTGTTTACTTATGAATAGGTCTTTACAACATGATGCTGTAGTCGACTGATGAAAACTTTCTTCCATGCAAACCTCCTTCCGATGTTTGATCTGTTGTTGTTGGAGTGGATATATTACCTTACATCTACTCTTCAGGGGTAGTGTGACCTTTATAAGCTTCAAGAATGGCCTCATGATGCCTAAGGATGTCTGGATCTTCTACTCTAGAGCTGTAAAACAAAATTGGTTCAAGATCTTGCTGGAAATGTCAATCTGCTACAATATTGATCTCCTTCCTGTAGAAGTCACTTAGTTCCCTCTCAAGATCTCACATTGCATTTAGGGATTTAGAAAAATCGTAGGGGGTATAGGGACAAGACTAGAATCATCAAAGGGCGGTGAAGGTGGTGAAAATGGTGAAGGTTGAGTCCTTTTTCTATTTTTTGTTATGTATTGCAAAAGTGGAATTTTGAGGATGAATTTGGCTAAACATAATGGATGGGCGATAAAGGAATTTTGGTGGACCTCTCCCAACATTTCCCAAGGAAAAAATGACATTTTGGCCCCTTTTTCCAAGTGTATCTCCCTCATGTAGCATTTCAAGTTGCTCCCGTAGCAATTCAAGACAGTCCTGTAGCAATTTATCATAGTCTTGTAGCATTTAAAACATTAGGCAAAACATGGCTCAATTGTTGGATAGATGATGGAGAGAGGTAGGGAGGTGGATGAAGAGGATGAAAATGTAATGGATGGCTGGAAAATATCAAGAAATGAAATGTGGAACCTCTTATGTAACCATTTTTCTTTTGATTGTCTGGAGTCCTACAAAAGAGAAATGTTAGAAAAATTGATGTAAGGACTCCCCCCTTGTATCTTATTTATTTCTTCTCTTTCTTTTAGACATGTGGATTACATCTAGAGAGTTTTTCAACTTGCATTCCTACCCTAGAAACCTTAGAGGAGGTTTTCACCTGGGGATCTTTTCATCTTATTTTCTTTCTCTTTTTTTATTATTTTTTTTGTATTTTTTCTCCTCTTAGGCTACCTCATAGAGGTTTTCAACCCTAGAGTTGGCCTTAGATGCCTCATGGAAGTTTTCATCTAGGCCCTTTATTTTTATTTTTTTTTCCTTTTTTTTAGAAGCTTTGTGGACTAAGGGTTGTGACCCTCCCATTCACATTCAATTCTTCGCTGATTGAACTAATAAACTCTTCCTTCGACAAAGGTCTTTTATACAACTTCAACCTGTAACCATTGACAAGTAAGGAAATACCTTCCTCATCAATTGTTTTGATTTGGACAAACCCATTCTCATGGCATCTTTCCACTAGATATGGACCCAACCATATTTTCATTAATTTTTCCTTGAAATCCTTGAATCTGGAATCATATAATAGGTCCCAATCACCTTCTTCAAAAGTATTCTCCTTAATCTATTTGTCTTGCCAAATCTTCCTATGTAGTTGGATTACTTTAGTGTCTAGGAGATCTTGCAGCCTGAATTCATCTAAACCATTGAGTTGGAGCAATCTCTCTTGTTGTGTTGCAATGAAGTCCAAGTATAACTGAGATACCATCCTTAAGGTATTGAATTCAAATTCAATGGATATCAAGGCCTTCTTCCCACAGTCTAGTTCGAATGGAGTAAATCTAGTGGTGGTCTTCCATGTGGTGTTGTAGGCCCAAGTGGTTTCTATAAATATGTCTATCCAATCCTTTCTGTTGTTGCTAACAACCTTGGTCAACATGTTCTCCAATACTTTGTTTTTGACCTCCACTTCCCCATTTTCCTAAGGGTGATAGGTAGTGGATGTCCTGTGGTTGATGTGGTGCTACTTCATGAGATCTTCGATCATATTTGATGTGAATTGTGTTCCTTGATCAATGACCAACTCTATTAGAAAACCAAAATTGTAAAGGATTTTCTCCCTTAGAAACTTAGCCACCTTCTGCGTAGTTTCTTCCTTAACTGGTTTTGTTTCAACCCATTTAGTTAAGTAATCAGTGCACACATTCTACGCAGTTTCTTCCTTAACTGGTTTTGTTTCAACCCATTTAGTTAAGTAATCAATGCACAAAATGATACACTTCTTTTATCTCGATGAGGGATCAATGGGACTAATGAAATCCATGCCCCACTTATGAAATGACTCTAGAGTCACTTCAGGTTGTTAGGGAATTTCATCTCTAGGTGTGGGCTCACCCATCCTTTGGAACTGATCACACCTAATGGTGTACATCCTTGCATCTTGATGTAAAGTGGGCCAATAACCTACTTGTAGAACTTTGAAGGTTGTCCTCTTAGAAGAAAAGTTTCCTCTACAAGGTACATCATGGCATGCTAAAAGGATTTCAAAGACCTCCTCTTCCCCCACACATCTCCTCAGGATCTGATCTGGCCCTAATCTGAAAATATTCCCCCAATCCAAGTGTATGGGTCACTTTTCCTAATAATCTTGATTTTCTCCTTGGATGATAGATTAGGAGGGAACCTCCAAGCAACCAAGTAGTTGGCTATATCATCAAACCAAGGACAAATCATCGAGATGGAAAAGAGGTTCATATAGAAGTTGATCATCTACCATTTCTTCCTTTTCTGCAGGTAAGGTTAGTCTTGACAAGGAATCTACAACCACATTCTTTTTTCATAGTTTATTAATAATAGTCAAATCAAATTGTTCCAATAATAACAACCATCTAATTATCCTAGGATTGACGTCGCGTTTATTCATTAAATACTTAATGGTTGCATGATCAATGTGGATTTTTTTTTGATAAGTAGTGATGTAATTCCTAAACTTGTTCAAAGAATGTACCACAACCAAGAGTTTCTTTTCAATGATTGTATAATTTAACTCAACTTTAGAAAGGTTCTTACTAATGAAATAAATAGCATAAGGCAATTTTTCTTCCACTTGTCCTAAGGAAACCACTACAGCTTTATCTGATGCATCTGTGTGTATATGGAAAGGTAATGCCCAATGGGGACCTCCAAGGATGGGTTTAGTGGTAAATTTTTATTTTAGCACTTCGAAGGTTGCTTGACAGTTGCTTTTCCAACAAAAGTCAGAATCTTTAGCCAGTAATCCAAACAAAGGTGAAGCTAGTTCACTAAAGTATTTAATGAACCTTTTATAATATCGAGTTAATCCAAGGTAGCTTCGGACATCTCTTTGTTTTTTAGGGATAAGGACCCTATTAATGATGGAAATTTTGTTTGGCTCAACCCGTATCCCTTCCTTGGATATGGAATGGCCAAGGACGGTCCCTACATTCATCAAAAATTCACATTTCTCATGACTCAATGAAAGATTCATTTCAATTTATTTCTTTAATACTTTGCACATATTAGAAAGATCTTCCTAGAAGTCACATTAAGGAGTGAAGTCATTCATTGTTGGGATGGGTTCCCCAAGGTCAATTTTGGGGGCAAAAGCCCAAGTTTTGAGTAAGAGACGTAAAGTCTTTGCGAATTGTGGTCGTGAAGCGCCTAGATAGTTAAAGAGTCAAAAAGGGGATTTTACCCTTCTTTATGTATGTGTTGTGGCCAGCAACACCCCCCCTTTTTCATTTAAGTGTTGTCCAAAATACTAAATGAATGGGGACCCTTAGTTAATTTTTAAGAAAAAACAAGTTTTTCCTGCCTTCAAAATAAGGTTACCATCGTAAGCTTAGAAAGGTCTTTCGAATATTTTTTTTAACCTAAGTCTACGATAAGGTAAAAGTCTTTAAAACTGCGTTGCAAAAAAGATAGGAAATGCCTCCATTCCTCTATAATATCAGTATGCGCAAGACCCTCGTGTTAATCATAACATCGCATCGCAATGAAGTAATACTCATAAGGAAAAACTTCAAGATTTACCGATCTGCGATAACACCGATCGCAAGATAGCATATCAGAGAAATGAACTGGAAAGATTTGGAAAACATTAAACTTTTGCGACCTGCGATGTTGCGACCCGCGATGTTGCGATCACTGCGATGGTGCAATGGTGCAA
>APFE030813015.1:0-59728 GCA_000404065.3 Pinus taeda | reverse complement strand
AGAGCATAACACATAAAACACATATACACAGAGATTTCCCACTGGATCTCAAAACCGAGACTACCAGCTTGATTTTTTCATTATGTTCCTTTCAATGTTACAATACATATTGATACATGTCGAACCATCCAATACCAGGGACTAAAAAACCATCACGTCCAATACCATGGACCAAAAAACCATTGATCCAATACCATGGACCGAAAACCATCGCGTCCAAAAAAACATGTGCGAAAATCATGCACAAAACCATAGGTGGGTCCGCCCAACCTAACATAGGGTCCAAAACCAAAAGTTTATGGGGCGCTGCCCCAGACCCCATAAAGTGGGGTTATGGGTACCCCTCAAACCCCCTGTTAACTATGTGGAAAGAATATAACACAACCCAACAAATAGATCATCCACAAGAGGGCCAAAATGCTGATGTCATGCATGCATAAATCCTCTTGAGAGAATGCATTAGGCTCCTCCAGTGTGAAACTGAGTGCAGAGGGCCTAAAAAATCATGATATAGGGGTTGGCCCCTAAATCTCCATGCGAATCATCAAGTGGACCCCAGTAAGGTGTTTAGGGTATAAAATGGGTCTCATCAGTGTCTTGGTGATAAAATAGCCTGATTATACTTGAACATTGGAGGATATGAGAATGGTGTTAGACCTCCCATGTATTAAGGGGTGAGACAAACCTCATTTGGGCCTTGGATCAACTTCCAAACCACGTGATCATAACTAAGCTGGCTGGGGAACGCTAGTCCAAATGCATCATGTCATGAATAATGTGGGGAAAATTGTAGACTTTTGGGTGTGTTATAGGTTCCCATGGAATGGAATGATGCTCTAAAATTGGTAGGAGCCCAATGGATCTCAATAATTCACTTGTAAGATATCATAATGCTCCTTTATTGGGCTTGGGTCCCAGTTAAGTATCCCAATCCTTGATGAAAACCACCTACCAATTACAAACAATTCCTAGTGTTGCATATTCACCATTAGGTACAATAATCATTAGTGCATCTAAGTGGACCAACCTTGTTAGCCAAGGGAAAATTGACACTTCATACAAACCTTCACTTCCAAATTTTAGGCTTTGATCATGTGATAATGTTACCTCCATAGGTAGGAATTGCTAATGGACGATATTATTAGGTGTTCCCATCCCTTAAGGGGAATGATAGGTCCTTGGTACATCCTATAATAAATAGATGTGATGTGAATAATGATGGAATAGAAGGGGGATATAGGGGTCTCAAGGTCACATGGCATGGTCAAAGGGGTAGCTATAATGATGAATTCCACATTCTAGGCATACAAATGTTGGGGGGAGAAATAATGGATGCATGAGTTACCCCGAGATTTATTTTTCCACCCCTCTTATTTCCTTTTTCCTTTTCTTGATTTTCCATTTTATTACTGCTCAAAGCTCTAGGAAATTAGAGCACATTGTGTATGATGTGTTGCAGTGGTTACCCCCTTATTGGTGGGGCAATTCATCGCCCACCAGGGGTTTGAACATGCAAGGGTTCCTTTCTAATGATGTGATAGGGAAACATTATCCCTATGAACCAGGTGATGGCCATAATGATAATGGGTAGAGCCCATACCTGGCTTTAGCCCATGTGATAATATTAATGTCCCAACCATCTCTATAATTTTTATGGTTTTCTTTCTTTTGTTTCTTACTTGTGGCCATGATATGCTTTTTACTTTTCATTTAGCTACTTCAAACTCTTGGGGCAAAGTTTCCAGGCCTGACCCAAATATGTGGACAAGGGGAGTGGGTGTGCTAAAAACAATGGACCCATGGTCATGTGGACTCTTAGATATTGGAGGTGAATTATAGGGCTCATAATGTACGGAGGGAAGTGATAAGTATGGGAAAATGGGACCATGCTATCTTAATTAGGGTTTCCCAACTAGTTCCCTTCTATTGACAGTGCTGGAAATCCACCAACACAGGGGGTCTACCTAGTATGAAGTACCAACTAGACCTCACACCATTTTGAGTAGGAGCCCCATCTAGATAATAGGCTTGATCACAATTATTCTTAGAGATTTTCCTTGGATGCAATTATAAACATAAGAGAGTATGCAAAGAACCTTTGAAACAAACAAGTAAGTTGACACTGTGAGGCATACTATTGTAATGTATATAAGGTGCTTTCATGGATGGGAAAGAAATAGTGAGCCTCTAGAAGAAAAGTAATAGTACTATCCTAAAAGAGATACACAAGAGCATGTAAAGAATCATTGGTTTACCTACAAAATAGTTCACAAGATAACAAGGATCATAAAAGAAAGTAACAATGCACATTCAACAAGGTGCATACCAAAGCCAACAAAATAACTCATTTTCATTAGTATGTGTAATCATAAACATACACCACAAACAATGAAAGAATAGTCTTACAATCATTCATGACATATGAATGAAAGTGTGCTGACTCAGAGAGCTTCATATATTAAGTGAAATCCTAAGATAAACAATAACATTGTGCAACACTAGCTCCAATAGTGGAACATTAGTCACCACTTGCTCCTCCAAAGAATGATCTTTTCTCTTATGCCAAGCTAGAGAAGCCAAGGTGAAAATTTCTCTTGCTTGAGATATGAGGGTGTATATATAACAAATGGGGTGACTCTCCACCTCCCTTGTGACTGTTGACCTTCCCTCATGACTCTTGAGCTTCCATGTTACTTTTCCAATTCCTATGTGACTTTAGGTCTTTCTAGTGACTATTCACGTTCCATGTGTGACCCTTGGGATTCCAAACAATTTACATTTTCTCAATTTTTTTGAAAACACAATATTACATTCCACCAATGATGTGGCAAAATAGATGGGACCAAACAACACTCTTGTGTTGACACTTTGAGTGACCATAGTTTGTTGACTATGACATGAGATTTGATGGAAATGTATTGATGTGGGGTTCCTTTCTCCATTTCCATGTCTTCAAATTCTTCATGATATGTCTTGCTTGTATTTCATCTTCACCCTCAAAAGGGCTTGGATAAGTGTTGGAAGCTTCTAAATTAACATGACTTTCCATATCTTTGTAGTGGTCTAAGACCCCTCTACTCCGCATGATGTCATATTTATGTCTCATCTTGACAAGTGTCCTCCTCATGACCTCTCCTTGCTGATCCTTTTGATCCAAGAGACAAGGGTAGTGAGCTTGTTGACTAAGGACATGCAATATGCAATTCTCAAGGAAGCAAAGGCATGGAGTTGAGCTCTACAAGGGTTGAGGCATGACCCCACTTTCCACTAGAACTATGCAATGTGTAGTAGGAGGCAAGGAAAGGCAAAATATTGTGCAATAGGTAAGTTCAGTCAACATGAGTGACATGACTAGGCACTGTAACTACAAAATGTGTGGTGATTGAGGATAAATCTCAAGGATTTCATAGTTGAGGGATGCAGTGACATCGAGATGGACCTATTGTCCATTAGATATGGATAATTCATAATGGGAGACATATTTAGTGAAAGGATTATGTAGAGGACTGAGGTAAGCAGTAGAAGGTTAATTCACTTAGCATAGGAGATGCTTACTGCACCATGAAAGGAAGAGAGCCTTTGTGTTGCACGGTTTTCCATTGCAAGAGGATGAATAATTCCTTGTTGTCAACTAGCAATGTTCAATGCACAATACAAGGTAGGACTGATCAATTCTTTGTGCAGTGAGGTAGTACAAGCAACAAGATTTTAGTAACTATACTTTGAAGGTGACCATTGTGAAATAAAAGGAGTTTTCCTCAAGAAAGGATCACTGCGCAAGTCCAGGAGGTAAGGGTTTCATCACTGAAGCTTGTGAATATACAATTCTCGTTACCTAGTGGAGGATTAATGCTTTTATAACTTGCCACCGATGGAAGGATCAAGAAGAGCTCCAACATGTCTAAGTGTGAGATTAGTGGAATAATAGAGAGAAAGACACCCAAACAAATCCCAATCAAAGATCACACACATGTATACCATCAAATAAAATGTAAGTGAATATACAATAGCCAACACCAACATGTATACATTGATATGATAACAAAGTGACACTTGTTTCTGAGTGCGACAGTTAAAATGCAAGATTATAACAAGTGAGAACACAAGTGTAAAATGCAACCAAATGGTGGGCGATGCCATAGGAAAGTTTCCAACACATATTATAATGATAAATAACATCAATTATTTCAAGAGAGTGTGTTGGAGCTGCCTCTAAGAGGTTCTTTTAAGATGTGTGGAAACAAGTGAAAGCAACACATGCAAGAGTGAAAATGATAGTTGCAAACAAAAGGAAAACATGAGTGACACATGCATGAATGAAAGTAGGACAAAGTAATAGTTGTAAAAGATATATCAAACAAAAATGACACATGTAAGAGAAAAATAAACTAAAAGAGACACTTGTGAAAGAAAAACCAATAGTTGAGTAACTCACCCAAATGATGGGTCATTTACAACCATGGGTGAGAGAATGCTCCTTATAACCCAATAGTACACTCTCACTACCAACACCGATTTTGCAATCATTTTCTGCAAAGGATGCACTCACATTGTCTTTGTCCATAAGGATTGTGTAGTCTCCGTCTCCAAGAACTACACAATCGTTGCCACCAATTTTTACGCAAGGACTGTCTTCAAGGACTACACAATCATTATCCTCAAGGAGCTACACAATCACTACCATTAGGGACTACGCAGTCACTTCCATCAAGAACTACACAATGACTATCATCAAGGATTGAACAATGCTTGTCAGATACACATTGTTTATTAGGCTTGATTAGAAGAGGTTTAAAATGCATGCATCAAAAGATCAACATGTAAGAGAAGGTCGCTTCGACACTTTGAATTCTTGAAGGAAGACTTGAAAATTTGAGAGATATGACTAAGAATCACATTTATGGCTCGAAAGAAGGATGGAATGATCATAAGGAGGCTCCAAAAGTTGAATGTAGGAAAAACTTGCAGGGTTTTTTTTGCTGTGACACACTGGGATAACTCCAACTTCTATGTTTAGGTAGAACATTAAGTACAAGGTCTAGCCTTATGGATATATTGCCTTGTCCCATTGATTACTTTAGATTATTCACTTAGCTTGGTTACAAACGTAGTCCCTTTTATTCCTCTTATTAGCTTAGCACACTTCACAAGACTAGTCAGACTTCAATTATTTCAATTAGGGAGTAGGAGTATGTAGATTTCACAAGTTTAAGATGTTCAGAGTTTTATTATCATCTTCGGTGTTGCTCCGCTGCTAGAAGGCCTATTTAGTACCCCGATAGAGTCACTTCAAGGAATAAAAAGCATTGCTCCGCTATGAGTGAGCCTGTTTAATACCTCGATGAGGTTACTTGCTTCACCTCTCTATGTAGGAATCCTTTCTCTTCTTTCACCCTTTGTTTACTTTATTAATTTATTCTCATTGGAATTTTGTCATTGTTTATTTCACCAAGGGTTGAAGAGGGATCCTAACTTATTTAACAAGCAATAAAAGTTATTCCTTGTTTTATAGAGACTCTTATGTATACACCTCTGAAATTAGTATGCCCACTTAGGTTTTTCCTCCTTCCCTTCTCTACTCAATTGAGATAACACATTAAAACCAATTAATACAAATGGAAGATTCAAGGAACAAAGATATTATTATAGATACAATCATTGTAGATGCACTAAGTATTTCATTGAAGATGAAACATATTTTTTGTACATGCATCATTGACCCTAAAATATATTTAGGCCCAAACAAAGAAGTAGACAAAAAATAAGCTAAGCATTGCTAGTTGTCACAGTTTCCCTTTTGACTTTTGCCACATTACCATAGAGCCAAATAGAACAACTTTCATACATGGTCTTAATTAACACAAGCAAAGACATGTAATAAAACATGACACAACATAAAAGACAGGGAATGAAAGAAGAGTAAAAACTAGTAAAGAGGACGTAGAAAACAAGGCCGAAACAAGAAAGGGAATGCAAGAAAAGTGATGTAATGCAATGCAAATGTAACTAGAATGTAACTAAGAAGAAGAACATAATTAAACCTAAACCCTAATCTATATAAACTAGAAGGTCAAGATCATGTGAACTCAAAATTCAAATGTAGCCATTCAAGTTGTTCCCAACCTGTAAGCAGAAATATATAAAAAATTCACCATAGTATAAAACAACGTGCAAAAATAAAGATGTCAACCTAAATACCTTGCACAGGAAATGAAAGGTCTTTCCTATTGGCAAGAAGATGTGCCATAACATATAGCTTTAACCAATCCACAAATTTACCTTGTCAATTAGAAAAATGGTCATAAAAACCCTTAAATTTTCTCGTGAATGTACATTCATCCATGTTTTCAATATGGGAAAACACCAAGAAAGATTAAAACTTATTATAAGAAACAAAGATCACCCAATAATATTATTCTAGCAAATCATAGATTCGGTCATAATATTTGAAACAATCCTTTTGAAACCCTGAGACTCTTGGAGAAATGAAATTTTAATCAACCCCAATTGAATTATAAGGAGAATATTACAAGATAAAATTTATCTAATCTTGTTCAAAGACTTTATGAAGATGGTGAGAGCCCAACATAACCATCAATAAAATTTGAAGTGCCTCAACTATCTCACAAGTACTTAAACAGTGAAATGATGAATCATAAAGATCAATGGGCTTGATATGATCAAATGTTGTAGAACACCTATTGCCTACTATACCAATGGGAAAATGATTAACTGAGTGGAAGTTGTTAAAACCAATATTATGATCATATTGGTATATTCCATTATATACTAGACTAGCAATATGAAAGCTTGTAAATCTGGGGAACCAATTAAGATACCAAGCTAACAAAAGCTGAGAAGTATGTGTCAAATTAAATTCAGTATTCATATCAACATAAGAGTTTTGATCCACCAAATGATTGAAGCATTGGATAATACTCAAAAGGATTGATTGTGCGAGAAAAATGATTATCTCAAAAAACAAACAATAAGGATAAGGAGTTGATTGCTCACAGAAGAATTTGATAGAAGGGAATATTTTAGCCAATGATAATATCTATCTCGATAATTAGAATGATAGGCTTCAATGCTATGTATGTCCAAGAAAGATATGCATTCCAACCCTGGGTTAGATACAAGATATTTGCATGAAGATTAATTTTCCAAACAAGAACCTTTAACCCAATTAGAATATTTATATTGGGGACTAATAAAATCAACACGAAGACGTTGAAAGTCCTTCAAAAGTGAGCTTACATCCAGTGAAACAATGATGAGAAAATAATTGTGCGAGAAAAACATAATCTGACCTAGTTCATGGAGCTCATCAAGATCACGATAACCTGACATAACCATCAACGAGAGCTGAAGAGCCTCAACTTCCTGACGAGTCCTAGATATTTCAAATGTTGAATCATAAAAAATTGAGGGTATAGTCAAATCAATATTTGTATTAAAGAAACTATCATCAAATATTTCAACAAGATCATTGTGAATTATATTTTAGATGTTGGAATCATCAGTTTCATTGGATGTGTCAACATCATCAAATAGATTACCCAAATTGTAAGAAATATGTTCAATTCTTACCACATAATCTTATTCATCATGAATAGCATTACCACATTGTGTAAAATTTATATATAACTAGTCATAACACACATTATAAGAACATGATATATCAGTTGATTCAATACACACATCTACTCACTAGAGTCGGTGAGCTGAGAAATAAATTCCCATGAGAAGATCTTCTCTGATCGAATCAGATTCCAGATTAAATATTTGCAAATCTAAGTCTTCTTGTGAAAAAATAGATCATATAATGCACTTGGGAACTCATCTCCATGTATATTTAATGGAGTAATTTTCTTCAGGGTGATGGTTTCCCAAGGGTTCATTTTGGTTGAGGAATTCAATCCCACTTGACTGATCACCAAGACGTTGAGATTCTTGATCGACAAAAAAACATGGAAGGATCATCTGAACATATAGGGATTTGAAAAAGAGAAGTAAAATAGAATGGATCTTCATATTTTTTCTCATTTACTTGTGAAATGTATCCATCTTGTATCTGATCACCACTTGAACCAACCAATTGAGAATCAAGGGTATCTAAAGCAAATGGTGATGGAGTGGGTTGATCAAGCGAATCGAGTAATAGGGAGACATGAGGTGTAGATGATAAAGGATAAAAGGTACACCTTCAAGAGGTAATGTTTTCAATCAAATGAGATTTAAGATTAAGATTATGTGTGTTAATTTCATCTTGGGAAACCATGGGATCAACCTTTATATTAGGATTTATGGATGTGTCAGGAAATTAAAAGATCCTCTAGATGTCCCATAGGACCTTCTCCACTGTCATGGACATGAGGTGAGATTGTTCCATAGGACCTGTGCCATTGTCACGAGAGGGTGGTAGTTGTAGCTCCCCAATGATTCTTATTCTTTGGATTTGAGAATGATTCAACATATAGAGTTGTGTAGAGATGAGACATGGGATAATGGAAGAATACTTATGATGATCACATGATGTAGTTGGAATTTCTCCCTAGATGGGAGGGATTGTTGATTTGGTAGACAAGGGAAAGTGTATTTTTGAAGTGAATCCCACTGTGTCACATTTGATCAGATCGACTGTGAAAGGAAATTTGACACCCTTGAAAGCCTATAAGTACAAGTAAAGTGACCCTCATTTGGACTTCATCATTAAGCATCTTCTTATTCTCTCTTCTTTGATTTTGTTCGCACATGTCTAAATTGGGTTCATGTAATGGAATTTGGTTCATAGAGGTCCAAAATTGCAAGGTTCAAAGCTTGCATGTGTGATTAGGGTTTTTGGTTTCCAACTGTAAGGTTGACATATGATTTTCTGGCTGCAACCACATGCATATAATATTATCTACGTGGCTGGAAAACTCCAGCCATACACTTGACTCTCCCTTCGTGCGGTTGGGATTTAGGGTTTCAATTTTACAGATGACCGTAGTTGACCACATTTGACTAAAAATTGTGAAATTTAACTCTGATAAGTATTATTGCTAAGATAATATTTCTGGATATTGTTTAGTGGAATTTTTTATATATAGTTTTGTATTAGCTCATTGCACTCTTTGCTAATTTTTTTATGACAATCTAATAGAAGAATAATTGCAAAGGGTTTTCCCCCTTGTGGGTTTTTCCCTAGTCTTTTACCAAATCCGTGTTTCTTGTTGATGTGTTGATTGTCACTTATTATCTTTTGCATTACTATTCTATCTTTAGTAACTACCGATTGATGAAAATTTTATTTCTATTGAAAGATTGCTAATTGAAGAATTGAATAGGGCTAAAGTAATTGAAACAAGATAGAACAATGGTACAATTAACATGGTTTCATAGCTGAGGTGAAGGACAAGCTCATATGAGACAATAGTTGAAGCAATCATCTTTGGAAGAGTTGAAGGAGCCCATCTAATCAAGTCAATATGTCTACCTCGAACTTCAAAGAAAATGAGAAGCTGAGTGACTCATCAAAATTTGCTGCTTGGAAGATTAGGTTGGAAATCATAGTAGATGACAATGATATTTGGGAATTCATACAAGGAAAAGTACCCGAGCCTCTAGAGAATGCTTCCACTGCTGCCAAGAACAAGTAAAAGAAAGGTGAGTTAAAGTCAAAGAATATTATAAATGATGGTTTACAAGATCATTTATTTGCATAGGTTGGGAATTTGAAAAAGTCTAAGGATATGCATGATAAGCTAACTAACATGTATGAAGTCAGCAATTTGAATGAAATCATCTCCTTGAAATATGAACTCAAAGATGTATATGAATAAAGGAGAGTTTTTGAAATCATACATTATGAGGATATCTCATCTTAGAGACCAATTGCAGAGATTTGGGGAAACTATGCCTGACAAGAAATTAGTGATTGTAACCCTTCGAGGTATCCCTCCTATTTGGGAAACCATCACTATACTATAAGAAACAAAAATTGTTTCCCATCATTTGATGAGATTGTTAGAAAGCTCACTTAATAAGAATCAAAGATGGTTTCTAGAGGCATAATACAAAAGCATGAAGAATGAGAGCTCGTTGCATTCATCACTCATAACAAGAAAAAGAAAGGAAAAGGAGGTCCCCCAAATTCAAGAAAGCCTCCTCCTAAAAATTCGAAGAGAAGGAATGAAAGAAAAACATTGTACATTGAATGTTATAATTGTCATAAGAAAGGTCACTATGCTTCATATTTCCATGAGAAGAACAATGTTCCACACTACAACACTATACACAACAATAATAGGTTTAATAATTGAAGGAGAGGAGATGGTCGAAGGAATGATTGTAATGGAAGAGATGAAAGAAGAAAAAGAAATGCTCTGAGTGATCATGAAGAAGACCACCATCCTCAAAAGAAGTCAAGAAACACCAGGTATGAAAGTAATGTTGCTAATCAATCTGAATATATACTTATTTATGCACTTTCTAGTTCCTCTCATCTGGATACTTGGGATAGTTGGTTGGTTAATAGTGGGGCCTCTCATCATTTCTCTGGGTATAAGGAATTTTTTCTCTAATTTTGTGGAGATGGAGTCAAGTTTGAAAATTATTCTTGGAGAGAACTCTACTCATCCTCTTAAGGGCTTTGGTTCCGTCAGGTTTCACATGGATTCAGGGGAATCTATTTTGCTTCATGATGTGATGTATGTGCCAAAGGACAAAAGGAACAAGATGGAAGCCACAGGAAGAAAAGATACATTTATTGGATATTGTGAAGTTTCTAAAGAATTTAGAATATATATTCTTAGTTAAAGGAAGGTTGAAATTAGTAGTGTTGTAATGTTCGATGAAGATGTTTCCCTTGGGAAAGCAAGGGACCTTCCTTCACCTTCTCCTCTTGAGAAGAATAATGAAGATATAGATATTTTAGAAGGTCCTTCTATGCCTGAATCTGAGAGATACATTTTTGATGATCCCATGGAGCCTATGGACCTCTTGGATCTACCTCCATGTGATCCCCCTTCCAGAAAGAGGCCACTTTGGATTCATGACACACTACAAGATGCCGAGAGACATGGTGCCTGAGGAACATTTAGAGAGAGTAAGAAGCCATTCAGGTACCAAAGATATGTTGTACCTATGAGCAATATGATTGAAGTTGAGCCTAACACCTTTGAAGAATCCACTAAAGAACAATTTTGGAAGGATGCTATGGCCGAAGAGTATGAATAAATTATGAAGAATTATGTATGGGATGTTGTGCCGAGACTGAAGGGGAAATCTATTGTAACTTCAAAATGGTTATTCAAGATTAAACATGGAGTCAATGGAAGTCGTGAAAAATATAAGACAAGGTTCATGGCTCGAAGATTCTCCCAGAAAGAGGGAGATGATTACGCTAACATATTTTCTCCTATGGCTTGATACACCACCATTTGTTTGATAGTTTCCCTTGCTGCAAGTCAAGGATGGACCCTTCATTAGATGGATGTGAAGACTTCATTCCTTCTTGGAAGTTTAAAATAAGAAGTGTATGTTGAGAATCCACAAGGATTTGAAGTAGAGGATTGAAAGACACACGTTTCTAGGTTGAAGAAAGTATTGTATGGCTTGACGCAAGCCCCGAGAGCATGGTACACCCACATAGATAGTTACTTAATGAAGATTGGATTCATAATAAGTAGCATTGAACCCAAACTCTACTTTGAATTAGTCTAAGGTATTCCATTCATTTTTTTATTATATGTTGATGATCTATTTTTGACAGGAAGTGAGCCCTTGATGATTGAGTGTGAGAGGGAGTTAGCCTCTGAATTCAAGATGAACGATATTAGACTCATGCACTACTTTCTAGGGCTCGAGGTGTGGCAAAGGCTTGGTGAGATCTTCCTTTCACAAGGAAGATATGTCATGAAGTTGTTGGAAAGATTTGTAATGACAAAATGCAATTCCTTAGCCACATTGATGGAAATGAATTTCAAGAAGCTATATTGAGAAGCTGCAGGACCCAATTTGGTGAATCCTTCCAAATACAGACAATTGATTGGGGATTTGATGTTCTTAGTGAACAATCATTTGGACATATGATATGCAGTGAACACATTGATTCAATTCATGACCGAGCATCCCCATACTAATTGCATTGTTTCCAAACACATTTTGAGATATTTGCATGGGACAATCACCCTTGGTCTAAGATATTCTGCCAAAGATATTCAAATTCATGGATATACCAATGTTGACTAGGCCAAAATTGTTGTTGATAGGAAGAGCACTTTTGAATGTTAATTTGTCCTTGGATTTTCCACGATATCTTAGATAAGCAAGAAACAAAAGTCTGTAGCATTGAGTACTGTTGAGGTAGAGTATATTGCCACTAGCATGGCTAGCTACGAAGTAGTTTGGCTGAGAAAGCTCCTTAGAGAGTTATTTGAGCAGGTTATAGATGCTAAAATGATATATTACAAAAACAAGAGTGGGATTCAATTGGTAGAGAATCTCGTATTTCATGACAAGTCCAAGAAAATAAATATTCGATATCATTACATTCGAGACATGGTGTAGACATGAGTCGTTAGAATCCATCACATATCAATAGAAGAGTAGATTGCAGATATTCTTACCAAGGATTTTCCAAAAGGGAAGTTATTGTTCTTCAAAGAGCATCTTAGACTGATGGATGTGACCCCTCTTAATAAGGGGAATCACTGATCCAAAACACTGAGCATAACTCTTACCCCTTGGTTGAGCTCCCCAAGGAGGAAATAGAGCATCGAGGGCTCCTGCAGTTGAGGGATCTCTGGAAAATAGGGTACCACCCCTATGTTACCCATAAGGTGGAAGATGTATGCTCCCCTATCTTGGCCTAGGGAAGAATACCCTAGTTGGCATCATACACACAAGTCGGGCTTGTTGGGATTGTTGTACCCCATTTGACCAATGGGTTGAGAAGGCCTGGGGTGTGTGATCCTTACCTTTGGTAAGTCAGGTATCTCACCTAAGCTCAATTACGATGTAGGTGTTATAACAAATGACTCTTGAGGGTCATTGTTGGGAAGATTAGTAGGAAATAGGATGGATGAGCTATCATATCTTACCTATTGCTTGACATAGGGTGGAAGATGTATGCTCCCCTATGAGATGACTTAGGGTGAGAGTGTCCTATAGGACCTTCCCCATTGTCATGGAAATGAGGTGATATTGTCCCATAGGACCTTTCTCATTGTCATGAGAGGGTGGTATTTGTAGCTCCTCGATGATTCTTCTTCTTTAGATTCAAGAATGATTCAACATATGGAGTTAAGTAGAGATGGGACATGAAATGATGGCATGATACTTATGATGATCACATGATGTAGTTGGAATTTATCCCTAGATGAGAGGGAGTGTTAATTTGGCAGCTTAGTGACAAATTCCAATCATGGGAATAGTTTCCTCTTTCCGAGAGGACCAATTTTTACCTTTGAATCACTATATTTGGACAAGGGAAAGTGTATTTTTGAAGTGAAGTACGCAATGTCACATTTGATCAGGTCAACCCTAAAAGGAATTTGGACACCCTTGGAAGCCTATAAATACAAGTCAAGTGACTCTCATTTGGACATCATCATCAAGCATCTTCTTCTTCTTTCTTCTTTGATTTGGTTCACATAGGTATGAAGTGGGTTCATGGAATTTGGTTCATACAGGTCCAAAATTGCAAGGCCTAAAGCTCGCAAGTGTGATTAGGTATTTTGGTTTCCAGCCACAGGTATTTTTTGGCTACAACTACACGTATATAGGTTCATCCATGTGGTTGGAAAGCTCTAGTTTCACGCATGGCTCTCCCTCCATATAGTTAAGACTTAGGATTTCATTTTGACAGGAGACCGTATTTAACCACAGTTGACCACTGATTGGGAAAGTTAACTCTAATCACTATTGCTATTGGGATCATATTTCTGGATAATTTTTGGGGGAATTTTTTATGGATATTTTTGTATTGGCTCATTGTGCTCTCTACTCAACATTTTATGACAATCTAAAAGAAGAATAATTTCAAAGGGTTTCCCCCTTGTGGGGTTTTTCCCTAGTCTTTGACCAAATCCATGTCTCTTGTTGATGTGTTGATTGTCTCCTATTGTCTTTTGCATTATTGTTATATCTTTTTTTACTATTGATTGATGAAAATAATTAATTTCTATTGAAATATTTCTAATTGAAGAATTTATTTGGGATGAAGTAATTGAAACAACATAGAATGATGGTAAAATTAACACTGGATAAGTTCTTGATCATGGGAAGGAAATGAGGGTGGAATAAGTGGACTAGTAATGTGAATTTCAAGTTCCCAACTTCAAAATATGTACATGATTTTAATTTATTTGGTAAAGGAAAAGGAGGAGGAGAAGGAACAAAAGGGACATAAAGTTCCTCCTGTAATAATTGAGGTGCCTCATGACTGAGATGAGTTTCGAAAACAAAGTTTGGAATAAGACTTGAAGATGAATTTGATTCAAATTGTTCAATAGAGGCCTAAACCAAATATTGAAAATTTTCACTCATGAAATCCCAATCCACATATTCCCCAGGAAACTCATAACAAAGATGAATAATTGATCAAGAAAATAATTTATAAATTCATTATATTTCACTCTAAACCGATTAATCTTTATATAAACATTCAATAAATGTAACTATCAAAGGCTTGATGAAAATCCTTGCAAAGTTGTTCAAATGAACAAATAGAAGCCTATGGAAAGGTATGACACCATTTTTAAGCGTAACCTTCAAAGGTGAGGATGAATATTCTACAAGAAACATCTTTAGAGTCGATTTCATGAGAATTGAAAAACTTAAGAAATTGAAGTGTATGCTCAACTATAGATGTTCCATCTTCTCCAGTGAACTTCAAATGTGACAAGTCATGAATTAGTTCTACATGGACTATAACATTTCCACTTGTAGCGAAACACCTTGGGATTATTAATTGGGAAGAAGAAATTTAATATTATAATTTAAAAATAGACTTCATGGGCTCTTCTTGTCATCTGGCCCTCCTTCTAGCGCCAAATTGTTGATGGTGCTAGAAATACGCCAACACAAGGGGTCTCCCTGGTATGAAGTCCCAAATAGACCTCACACCATTTGGAGTAGGATCCCCATTCATAAAATAGGTCTGAACACCATTATTCTTAGAGATTTTCCTTGGATGCAATTATCAACATAATATATTATGGAAAGAAAATTTGAAACAAGCAAGTAAGCTGACACTGTGAGGCATACAATTGTAATGCATATAAGGTACTTTCATGGAAGGGAAAGAGAGAGTGAGCCTATAGAGGAAAATTAATAGTACTATTCTAAAAGAGACACACAAGAGCATGGAAATAATATTTTATTAACCAGCAAAATAGTTCACAAGATAACAATGATCATAAAAGTAAGTAACAATGCACATTCCACAAGATGCATACCAAATCCAACAAAATAGTTCATTTTCATTAGTATGTGTAAACATAAACATACACCACAAAAAATGAACAAATAGTCTTACAATCATTCATGACATATCATGAAAGTGCATCAGCTCTGAGAAGGTCATATATTAAGTTAAAATACCAATATACACAATTACATCGATGCAACACTAGATCCAATAGTGGGACATTAAGTGACCACTTACTTCTCCAAAGAATGATCTTCTCTCCTATGCCAAGATAGAGAAGCCAAGGTGAAAATTCCCCTTGCTTGAGATATGAGGGTGTATATATAACAAATGAGGCAACTCTCCACCTCCCTTGTGACTTCTGACCTTCCCTCATGTCTCTTGAGCTCCCATGTGGATTTTCAAATTCCTATGTGACATTTTAGCTTCTATATGACTTTAGAAATTTTTAATGACTCTTCAAGTTCCATGTGTGACCCTTGGGCTCCGACACATTTTACATTTTCTCATTTAAAATAAAATAAAATATTACATTCCACCAATTATATCAAAAAATACACGAGACCAAATAACACTCTTGTGTTGACACTTTAAGTGACCATAGTTTGTTGATTGTGACATGAGATTTAATGGCAATGTATTGATGTGGGTTTCCTTTCTCCATTTCCATGTATTCAACTTCTTCATGATGGGTCTTGCTTGTTTTTCATCTTCACCCTCTAAGGGGTCTGGATAAGTATTGGAAGCTTCTAAATGAACATGATTTGTCATCTCTTTGTAGTGGTCCAAGACTCCTCTACTCCTGCATGATAACATCTTTGTGTCTCATCTTGGAAAGTGTCCTCTTGGTGAACTCTCCTTACTGGCCCTTTTGACATCATCTTGTCATGGTACAATGATATCACCTACAAATGAATTCACTCATGATGAGACACCATGAATTCCATAATCACCTGTTCTATTTGTATTTTCTCTTACAACATAATAACTGTGATGGGACAATGGGTAAGGGTTTGAGAGAAAGGGTCTCAGGATTGCACAATTAAGCATTGAATAGACTTAGGGATGGCCATGTTGTCCACTGGAACTATGAAATGCATAATAAGGGGATACTTCTTCAAGGTTTTTCATAGTGGAAAACTCCAGGAGACATGGGTGATGAGCTTGTTGATTGAGGATGCGCAGTGTGAAGTTATCAAGAAAGAGGAGGCAAGGATTACGTATTTGAGCTCTATAGGGACTAGGGAATGACCACACTATCCTCTAGAACTACACAATGCACAATAGGAGGTAAGATAGGTCAAATTATTGTGCATTAGAAAAGTTTAGTCAATAGAGTGACATGACTAGGAACTGTAATTGCACAATGCATAGTGATTTAGGATCAGACTCTAGGATTAAGCAGATGAGGTTTGTAGTGATATAGAGATGGAACTACTTTCCACTAGAACTATTCAATGCACAATAGGAGGCACACTAGGTGAAAGGATTGTGTAGAGGATTGAGGTAAGAAGTAGAAGGTTAATTCACTTAGCTCAAGAGATGCTTACTGCACCATGAAAGGAAGGGAGCCTTTGTATTGTGTAGTTTTCCATTGCAAGGGGATGAAAAAGTCTGATTAGGGCTTTGTGCAGTGAGGTAGTAAAAGCAACAAGGTTTCAATTAATATGGTCTGAATATGTCCATTTTTCAATAAAAGGATTTGTCCTCAAGAAAATATCATTGTGCAGGTCTAGGAGGTAATGGTTTCATCACTAAGGCTTTTGAATATGTAGTGCTCATCACTTGGTGGATGATTAGTCCTTTTATAACTTGTGCCTGATGGAAGTATCAAGAAGAGCTCCAAAATGGCTAAGTATGGGATGAATGGAACAAGATAGAAATACAACCAAACAATTCCCAAACAAATATCACACACATGTATACCATCAAATACAAGGTAAAAAATATACAGTTTCCAACACCAACATGTATACCTCGAAATGATAACAAAGTGAAACTTGTTTTTGAGTGCGACAATTAAACGTAGGATTGCGATAAGTGACGACACAAATGTCGACTACAACCAAAAGGTGCACTATGTCATAGGAAAGTGTCCAACACATATTCTAATGATAAATAGAATCAACTAGTGTGAGAGAGTGTGTTGGATCTACCTCTAGGTGGGGCTCTTAAGATGTGTGAAAAAAAGTGAAAGAAACACTCACAAGATTGAAAATGTGATGAGCACCAGTATTGTAGCAAGAATGATTACAACTCCTGGAGCTACTAGCTTTACTTTATCAACCCGGGGTTCATACAAACTTGGAGGTGACAGTGTTGTATACACAAGTAAAAGTGATGATTCTTCCTTTTGTCACTGTTTAGATGGTGAGAGACCACTAGGGTTTTCAACCCAAGCTTCTATGGATTTAGAAGAAGCTTGATTTCTGATCAAAGAAAGAGAAATCTACTCTACGAGAAAGCTTGTCTACTGCAAATAAGGAAAATGACTGAAATCCTATGCTAAAACACACCATTTTGTAGCTAACTGCTGAGAAACTATGCTTTACAAGAATGCCAAGCCAACATGTATGAAATGCTACTATCTAAAGCATGGAAATTCAAGACATCAAACATCATTACTGTGCATGTAACGGACTAATATAAATCTATTTTGTTCTTTTTATTCTTTTTTTCTAGAAAATCAAGTGTACCCTAATCTCAGTTGGTGATGTGGCAGGTGGTTTAGTGATGTTGGTGGATGGTTGGGAGGTTTGGGAGATGGTTGAAAGGTTTGGGAGACCCTTGGGTGACCTAGTGTGACTTCCTATAAGTTTTCCCTCAATTCAGCCACAAAACATGCCACTACAGGAAAACCTACACGATGTACTAGAAGCCTACAGGATTCCTTGTATTTCTACAGGATACAGTCGAGATCAAAACAATGGTTTTTGGAGGTGATGGAAGGCTAAGGGAAGCTGGTGGATGGGTAGAATGGAGTGAGAAAATCCCTAGGATCACTCAGAACTCAATACCAAGGTTAGGATATGGTTGGATTTACTCAACATGCTTGGAGGAATTTCTATGTAAAATGATGAGATTGGTGAAGATCTTGGTGAAAGCAAGGAATGATTATGAATGGATGGAGTTGGAAGGTGGTTTCCTGCTATGATATCCCTTTAGATTTCTAAAGTTCCTACTTTGCATCAAACATTTATAATTGCGACAAAGTCATGTAACCAAGAAGGATTATAACAAGCTAGAAAAGTAGAATTTAATGAACTAGCTGTCTACTTCATGCATGAGGAAAATTGCTAAACAAAATGAAATCATGGATGAGATCTACTGAAAGATTGAAGATGGAAATTAAACCCTACACTTGAAAAAATGATCAAATGCTGGTTTAAGTAAAGTAAACTCTAAATCTTATGAGGAAATGAAAATATGTCTTTTTGGGGATACATAAGGGTCTTTTCCTCAAATCACGATCCCCGAGGGAAGAGGTGAGGCCAAGAAACCTAATGAAAACTTTGTTTTTCTTATTTTATCTCTTCTAACCTGCTACTAAAGTAAAGCACAAATGGAAGGAAACTAATAAACAACTAATCAAATGCATAGTGCTTGCAATGAAATACTTCTAGAGACAATTTAACCATGAATCTATGAACCTAAGTTAAGCATACATATACAAGAAGAGGAGCTTTTGCTGCTAGGGTTGGGCCCTAACCCAAGAGCTTTAGTCCTTTGAGTTAACTCAATACTAGACCAAGAATAAGCTCATTCTCATTATCAAAATAGAAAATTACATTAATGTCTTGTACAAGTCTGGAGCTTGAAAATAACCAGTGTTTTTACAACAAAAATTCGGATCCTAATGAGGCTCTAGGCCTCTCTACTTATACAACTGAAGTCTCCAACGACTTTCTTAAATTTATGGAAGCTCAGCTCCCAAACTCGAGATGAACTAAATCTTTGTCTATCACTTGCTCGATTGCCTTTTGATCTTCATGACTTGGCTGCTTGCACTCCAAGTTGGTGTGATTAATGGAGGAATATTTGAATGGGGGAGTAGTAAATGAGGTGGATTTACCTCGTACGATCTCTCTCCCTTGTTCCATTCGAGTTTCAAAGTTTAGTATTTCCAAAATTCCTTGATTTTCTCTTCCAAACCTGCATTTAATGCATATTAGTCCACTAGGCATAATATCTCACTTTAACTCATCTCATTAAAAAAAATATAATCAAAACATGTAATAAGTTGTGAGAAGAGTTGATTTGACTAAGCTAGGAGGTGATGTAGGCTCGTATAATTACCCAATGATGAGGCTCATCATCACGCCCCTACTGAAAGTGTTTCTCATCCTCTGAGCAACTCAATCAATATCCATGTCTTTCATAGCTCTAATGGCCTCCCTAACATCCCATGCCTCTGCTGTGGTTTATTCTTCTTGTGCATGGAATCCTGCGTTCTTTTCTACCTCCTCCCACTATCTTCTTTCTTCCTCTTCCTTCCTTCCTTATAACATTGCCAAGAGAAGTGGGGGACTGAGTTTCAGGCCAATCCAATTGACTTTGAGCCTTTGGATGGACTGCTTGTACATGGGTGTCCTGTTCAGTGCTTCTCTCATCCTTTGAGGAGAGTGGTACTCTTTGATCTTAAAACTGTATGGAAATGTATTCCATCTCCTTAGGAAAGCTTGCATGCTATCATCCCCTAATAATGTGAACATGTCCTCAAAATGTGTAATTTATTTCTCTTGGGCAACAAGATACCTGGGTGCAAGTTGAGGATCATTTGCAATTAAATTATGTGTACTGATGAGTGCCATTGGATTGGACTGCTTATCTTTGATCATAAGACACTTTTATTGTTCTCTTGCCAATATCTTCTTCATTTCTGCAACCCTTGCTTCCTCATGGTTCATCCATGATGCCAAATCCATCAACTGTAAATCCCCTAGCTTTGCATTAGGGTCCCATACATTCATGTATGTCAAGGCCATGTTATGCAAATAAAATTCAGACATCTTGGCCCTATATTCCAATGTGCTTTGATCACAAAGATCAATGAACTGTCTATAATCCTGAAATGACATAGTGCCTCTTTGTGTTAGGGTCTTGATTGGAATTGCAACCACTGTTCCTTAAGATATGGTGCATAGGACTTAGTTGGCATCCTGCACTGGATTGCTTCCAAAGAAAGACTGGCCATGAATGCCAATTGATTCTCTCTTTCTTGCAGCTATCCTTTCAACCATGCATTTTCTACCTCTAACTGATTTTTCATGATGGCCTCTCTATCCCTCAAGCTACTTAGTTCTCTGCCCATCTCTTTGAGCTTCTCCTCCATGTGACCAACGTCCCCCACTCCCTTGGACTTGGCAATTTGCATCCATCTATGAGTTTTGGATCTTTCTTTCTCAAGCTCAAAAATAATGGAATGGAAAATTTTTGTGGAATGGCCCTGCCCCCCTCAATAAATCTATAGTAGGAGTCAAGGTTAGGTTGAGGACTAGGTTCCTCTAGCTCTGGGTCCTCTCTCTTTGTTTCTGGTTGCTTCTTTCCTAATCCAGTTTTTGATTTTCCTGTAGGTTTAGCAGAGTTTCCTGTAGGACTGCCTCTACTTCCTGTAGGTCCTACTATGTATCATGTAGGATGCCTTTTCCTTTGGATGAGGTAGACTTGGTTACATGCCTTCTCACATAGGGGATAGGAGACTTAGGGGAGGTTTGTGCTGAGGATCCTTATTCTTGAGTTTTTATAGGAGGAGCCATCTTCTCCTACTGTTTAGGTGAGTCCTCAATAACAATGGGAACCTTGGTTGGAGTTTGGGGTTTTCCCTACCTTATCCTTGTGCTTTTCCTAGTTCTAAAGTATAAGGGGGTCTGCCTCTGTATTTTTCATTTTCGTTTGATAGGGGTGCTAAGGGCAGTGAGAGAAGCTACTGCCTCTCTCTGAGTGGGTTCTAGGGACACCCTAAGTGACTCATCCTTGTCTTATGCCTCCTCTTTTCCATTTCCCTTTTCCTCTATGCTTTTCCCCTCATCTTCTCCTTCTAGATCCTCATCTTGTTTATCAGTTTCCTCCTTGACATCTTCCTCTATTTTTTCATCAACTTCCTTCTCTTTCTCCTCTTCTTCCTCCTCATCTATCTCATTTTCATCCCTCTTTGCTTCTTCTCCATCCGTTTCAGTTTCTTCCTCATCCTTTTCACTGATAGTAGGACTAATGTCATATGTGAGGGATTTGATATCCTCCTCTGTCTGCATGTCTTTAAAAATTTTCAATTGTTTAGGAATTTTGAGGTTGCGGAGGGCATATTCTATGATGATTCTAATTAACCCATGGTGGGCTAACTGTTGGTGGTTTCCATCCTACACCTTTATGATTGTATTTTCAATGATTGTAGAAGTAAGTATGGTATGCTGAGCCTGTGGTGAGGAGGTGTTTCTTCTCCAAACCTCAATTCTTCAAGAAGCCGAAAGTGATATCCATAAACCACACTATACCTACCTTCACATGATATGTATTTAATAAGGTGGTAGCTTACCTCATTCCAAGGGTATGGTAGGCTTGTTCTCCTTACTCCATTCTTGTCCTCAATGGGCTTTTATCCTTCTAAAAAGAATTTCTTCTTGGTAGTATGACTATCTCCCTTGTCTTCCTTTCTCCAAGGCACTCCTAGGGGAAGTGTGGTAATTCTACTTATGAGTTCAGGGGTGAGCTCTATGGAGAGGCCTCTCACCACAATAGTTGCATGGGATCTGGTTAGTGGAATGAGGAAGAGAGCAAACTCTCGGGCCACTCCACCATCATACCCCCTTAATTTCTCAAAATACCTCATCCAATTATGCCTCATGAAGATTTCAAACATAGGAGGGTGTTGGTGGATTCCCACAGTGTTAATGGGATCCCTTCTATTAAACCCCCCTGTCATTTTGGCTGGTGAATTTTCAGGAGTAGAGATGGTTGATACAAATTTTAATGCATAAGTAAATGTGACTGAAATAATTGTGGAGTCAATTCCCTTACACAGCTGCCAAATTCACTCAAACTAGGAGATTTTCCTGAGAAATTCACTTGGAAAAAGGGAAGTAAATGTAGAGACTAACTCCTCGTGGTGTTTTTTGTAGCCAACACCTATGTATCCCCTTCTGAAACTACTCTCAGCCAATCTTGTATATTGTCTGAATGTATCCAGTAGGATACCTCTGTGATCCTATAGGATTTCCTGTGTAATCTTGTAGGAAGTCTTGTGCAGGAGAAAGATGGATTTTTTTCTCTTCTGTAGGTTGCCTGGGTACGAGAGCAACTTTGCTAGAGTGAGCCTTGAGGAGATGAATGCATAAGTGCATGGGGATCAAGGATTATTTCATCTTATGGTTGCATTGAGTGAGGTGGTGTTCTAGCAGCCGAGGTATGTTTTCTATTTTTGGAGTATTGGTCCCCACTACCACCTCATCATTCCCCTTTCCTTGTAATCAACTCCCACTTCATGCATCCATAGACTTAATTGATTTTGTCCTTCTCCTCTCTTTTTTTTGACTTGACTGCTACCATGTGTGGGAGGACCAATTGTTTTGTCTTCATCGACTGAATGAAGGTGGCCAAGTTAACTGGCCACCTTTCACTTATAAACCAACTCGCTCACAACCTTTACATTTTTTTGAATACATAATGCAAATGAGAGAGTGAAGCAAGATACTTACCTGTGGTGCTAATACCTTGCTGCGGTTTGTTTAAGACATGAGGTGCTTATTGTGTGTTGGCTTCATGTTATTTTTCCTTTTTTAATGCTCTCTGATGATTCCCTCGATGTGCATGTACTTGGTGTTGAAGATTATGGTGGTGGTGGTGCTGCTCTGGAGCTTCTTCTGCCCTTGGATCTTCATACTGGAAGCTTGCTGCTACTCATGACTTTTATTTTGTGGGATAGGTTGCTATAGGATGTCCTATAGCTGCTTCTCCCTCAGAATTTTTAATCATTTCCTCTGTTGGGATTTTGAAGATGATGACATGGATAGAGAGGAGGTTTAGGAGTGTGAATAGTGAGGAATAAACTTAGGTGTTGTTCCCTTTTTCCCTCTGTTTCATTTTCCTCTATGTTTTCTCTTTGAGGACTGTGAATTTTTTTTTAAGAACTGATTTTTTTAATGATGAATGCAGGGGTCATCAAGGTGGAGAGAGGTATTGTAATGAAGTTGTGATGTAGGGATGTTATTTTTTGACATGGCAGGTCATTTTATCGCCCTAGGGTCACTTCTTGTAGGATGCTTGAGCCATTGTAATTCCTACAAGATCATCCTGTAGGTTTTCAGGGGATCCTGTAGGTTTATAGGGGATCCTGTAGAAAACACAGTCCCCTTGTAAACTGAAGAAAATGAGCGAAAAAGATGAAATGAATGGTGGGGTGATGAATGATGACGGGTGGAAAAATAAAAATGTGAGTAAAATAGGTCCCTTTTTTGATTCTCCTTTGTTCTTTGATCATCTTCCTGCTGACTTGCAAACAAAATTTTTTCATGATTTTTTTTTTTTTTGAAAACAACTAGTTTTCCTCTAAGAGGTTTTCATTCTAGAGATTTGCCTTGAGCACCTCAAGAGAGGTTTTCACCCAAGGACCTTTTTATTTTCCTTTTTTTCTTTTTTTTTTTTTTTTTTATTCCTTTTTTTTGACAACATTGGGCCACCCCAAGCGATTTTCAGTCCAATAGTGGGGCTTAGGCACCTCATGGAAGTTTTCATCTGAGTCTTTTTTTTTTTTTTATCAGTGACTTGATGAGGTAGGAGTTGAAACTTGCTCCACCACCATCACTGTTTTATTGACACCATCAATGAACTCTTACTTTGACATTGGCCTCTTGTAAACTTTTATTCTTTGCCCATTAACAAGTAAAGCAATGGCCTCTGCATCTATGGTTCTGATTTACATTGAACCATTATCATGACATGTCTCTATAACATAAGGCCCTAACCATATTGTCCTTAACTTTCCCTTAAAGTTTTTATATTTGGAGTCATATAACAAGGCCCAACCACCTTCTTGAAATTGCTTGTCCTTGATGTTTTTATCATGCCAAATCTTGCCAAATCTTCCTCTGAAGTTGAGTTACCTCTGTGTGTAGGAGGGCTTGCATTTCTGAATTCATCTAAACCATTCAACTAGAGCAATCTCTCTTATTGTGCACTGCTGAGATCTAGATCTAGTTGGGCTACCATCCTCAATGTGTTATACTCAAACTCAATGGACAGTAGGTCCTTTTTCCCATAGACCAGCTCATAGGGTGTGAATCTAGTGGTGGTCTTCCAAGTGGTATTATAGGCCTAGGTGCCCTCAACTAGTCTATCTGCCCAATCTTTCTTGTTGATGTTAACCACTTTGGTTAAGAAGACCTCCAATGCTCCATTGGTCACCTCCGCTTGCCCATTAGCTTGTGGGTGATAGGGAGTGGAGGTCCTATGCTTGATCTTGTGCTGCCTGAGCAAGCATTCAATCATGTTGGAGGTAAACTGTCTGCCTTGATCAGTGACCAGTTCTCTAGGGTACCCAAATTTGTAAAATACATTCTCCCTTAGGAACTCATCCACGTTCTCCTCTATTGCTGCCTTAATTTCCCTGGTTTCAACCCAGTTAGTTAGATAGTCAGTGCACACAATGATATACTTCTTTTGCTTGGAAGGATGATCAATAGGTCCAACGAAGTCCATGCCCCACTTGTCAAATGGCTCAAAAGTCACTTGAGGTTGCAGAGGCATTTCATCTCTTGGAGTAGGCTTTCCCATCCTTTGGCACCGATCACACTGACTAGCATATCTCTTCACATATTAATGAAGAGTGGGCCAATAATAACTAGCTTGTAACACTTGAAATGTTATCATCTTTGCTGCAAAGTGACCTCCACAAGGCCCATCATGATAGGTCAGAAGGATGTCGAAGACTTCCTCCTCCCTCGCACATCTTCTCTGAATTTGATTTGGGCCAAGTTTGAAGAGGTTTCTCCCAATCCACGTGAAGGGGGCACTCTTCCTCACAATATTTCTTTTCTCTTTGGAGGAAAGATTTGGTGGGAACTATGAAGATACCAAATAGTTTCCTATGTCAGCAAACCATGGAGAGAGAAATGAAATGGTGAATAAGTGCTCATCCGATATTTGATCATCAACCATTCCCTCTTCATCTGCAGACAAAGTTAATCTGGACAAAAAGTCTATAACAACATTTTCCTTGCCAGGCTTATCAACAATAGTTAGATCAAACTGTTGTAATAAAAGTAACCATCTAATAATCCAGGCATTCACATTAGGTTTATTCATTAAATATTTGATTACATCATGGTTAGTGTGTACAAATGTTTGATAGGCTATAATATAATGCCTAAATTTGTTCAGTGAATGCACAACAACCAAGAGCTCCTTTTTGTTCACTGTGTAGTTCAGTTTGGCCTTTGACAGATTCTTACTGATAAAGTAAATGGCATAAAGCAATTTCTCATCTATCTAGCTAAGGGATGCTCCTATGGCTTTTTGTGAGGCATCAACATGAATATGAAAAGGAAGGGCCCAATTTGGGCCTTGGAGAATTGATGCAGCGGTTAACTTGTCCTTCAGGGTGTCCAGGGCCTTTTGACAACTTTTTGGCCATACAAACTCAGAGTCTTTGGCCAATAACCCAAATAAAGGAGAAGCCAACTTGCTGAAGTCTTTAATAAACCTTTGGTAGTATCCAGCTAACCCTAGGAAACTTCTAACATCTCTCTGCTTTTGTGGAGGTGTGACCCTTTGGATGAGAGCTATTTTGTTTGGGTCCACTTATAGTCCTCGTTGAGATATTGAATGACCTAGCGCAGTCCTTGCAGTCATCAAGAATGCACATTTCTCGGGACTGAGAGATAGGTTCATTTCAATGCATTTGTGGAGAATCTTACCTAAGTTGGATATAGCCTCCTCGAAATCGCCTCCATAAGGTGTGAAGTCATCCATATAGATTTCTACCACATCATGGACTAACTCGGCAAAGATACTCAGGACTGCTATCTGAAAAGTGGCAGGAGCATTGCATAGGCCAAAAGGGAGGACCCTATAGGCGAAATTACCCCAAGGACAAGTGAAGGTGGTTTTATCTTTGTCTTCTGGGCTGATCTGGATTTGATTGTACTCGTTGAATCCATCTAGGAAAGAGAAAAACGTTTTCCCTGCTAGACCATCTAGAACTTGGTCGATGAAGGGTAGAGGGAAATGGTCCTTATTTGTGGCTTTGTTTAACTCCCTGTAATCGACATAAATCCTCCACTTACCATTTTTCTTTGGTACCAACACCAAAGGAGAGACCCACTCACTATTTGAGATAGGGTAAATGAATCCTGCATCTAGCAGTTTTTATAGTTCTTCGTTAGCTATATCTTTAAGAGCCGAATTCATTCTCCTTTGGGATTGTCGGATTGGCTTGAAAACTTTCTTGATATAAATATGGTGAGTACATGCCGAGGGCTGCACTCCCTTCATTTCTTGGTAACTCCAAGCAAAGGCATCCAGGTGTTCCTTTAGCCTGTTGCACAACTTTTCTTCTTGGAGAACAGAAAGAGATGGATTGATTTTCAAAGTTCTCTCGAGAATAAATTCTATTTTTTTGACACAGATAGGGTTGGAATTGGCCAAGATTAGATCCATTTGATGGTGGCTTTTGGTTTAATTTACCACTTCCTCTAAGGACAATGTACTTGGGGTTGGACTTTGGATTATGTGTTCGATCAAATCATCTTCATCCTGTTGTCCCCCTCCCATGGTTGTTTCTAAAGCATAGAGTTGGGCAGAATAAACTTCATCTTCCTCCTCGTCTTCCAACCAAAAAGGTAAGTCATGTTCTAGAGATGGCTGGGCAGGAGGGTATAGGACTAGCTGCTTAGACATATGCCCATTCTTGATGGTCATATTTCCAGCTCTGCAACTAATGTAAGCATTGGTAGTGGCTAACCAGGGTCTACCAAGGATGAGAGGGTAACCAGTAAGCTTAGCCTTAGGCTGGAGAACTAAGAAATCTGCAGGGTATTCCCAAGAGTCAATGAAGATCATCACATCCTCCACAATCCCTTCAGGGGTCATTGTGGAGAGGTCTGTAAGTTGCAGAACTATTGTGGTTTTCCTCAATGAACCTTGGAGGTTGAGCTTGAGCATGGTGTCCTTGGTCATCACATTAATGGTAGCCCCAAGATCAATCAAAGTGTGTGGGACAGTGGTGCCATTGATGTGCACATCTACTACAGGGCTTCCAAGGTCCAAATACTTTGTACAGATTACCTGCCTCAGCATTAAGTTGGATAGTTGTCCAATGACATTAATGGTAGGGGCATCTCTTTTTCGCCTCCCTGGATGCTTGAAGCACTTATCCTTAATCAAATAGTTGTAAATAGGTACATCCTTAATAGCTTGGAGAAGTGGAATTTTGACACATAGGTTTTTCATTTCTCCCAGAACTTCAGTCTCTTCTGGGGTAGGCTGGAGTGGTTGGGTTAATCTCTCAGGAAAAGGGTGGTGGATTTACTTTAAGAAAACTTTCCTCTCTTTCTTCCTCAACCTCCCTAGGTGGAAGTAGAGGTTGGTTGCCTGAGAGTACTCTCCCAGATCTTAGGTTGATTTCCTAGATCTCCACAACATAAGCTGGATATGATGTCTCTCCATTGTATACTTGTTGCGCCTGTCTATTGTTCAGGTTTGGATTTGGCTGGGTAGGAATCTTGGGTTGTTTAGTGGAGTTGAGTGTAAGAGATATGGTTGGGCAGGTGGTGAAGGCAATAAAGCTAGAAAATTTTTGTATTGGGGCCTCTGGGGTGGTGCATTCCACTAAGGTTGTGGTGGAGAATATGGTTGAAATGACTAGCTAGCTGGCCAAGAATGGTACTGAGGTATAAAGGACCAAGGAGGTGGTGTAGACTAGGAAGGATGAGTAGGGGGTCCCTATGCAGGTATGGATGTGGTCTAGTTGGGGTTGTAATATGCATGGGATGACCCTTGCATGCCCTGCTGGTATGGCCTAGGCCCATGAGGTCTCCTTTGGTTTATGTCGCAGAGATGCTTAGTGACCCCTTCAGCTCCTTGATATACAACTTTGAGTCTAGGTAAAGAGGGGCACTTGTTTGTGGAGTGGTTTTCTTCACATACTGACCAAATTTCAATAGAATTCAATGGACATTTGTTCCTAGGGTGCCTCTTGGTGCATCTAGGAAAAACAATGGACAAGGCTTTCTCTGCTTCCTCCTGATTTCTCTTAATGTGCATAGTGTCCATCTGTAGGGCAAGGGTTTGCAACATCTCACTTTTGAAATCCTCCAACATATTTTCAATTTCACCTTTGATTGATGAATTGGAAGAGGATGGATTGCCCATAGATTAACTACCCTTACCCTTTTTCCTGGCTGCCCTAAAATGGTTTCTAAAGGCAGTCTTGATGTCCTCATAGGGTAACTGGTAGATATCCCTCCCGCTAACAAGTGTAGGGTATCCAGAAGGTCTTCCCTTACTCCTCTAAGCAGGACCAACTTCAGTGACTCAGGGTCAAGTGTGCACCTGGCCCTTTTGTAGCTAAGTTGGAATCTTTCTTCATAATCCTCTATGGATTCATCATTGCCTAAGGTAATCCTAAAAACTTCCTCTTTAGTGTCTTTAGACCTACAGTAGTCTCGATACTTGTTGTTGAAGGCTTGCTACATCTGAGCCCAAGTTTTAATGCTGTCTCCAAGTAAACCCATGAACTAGCACAAAGCTACATCCTTGAGAATGGATGGAAATATTTTCAACTTCTGCTCATCATTTGTATAGTCATAGGTTCGGCATATGACAACAAACTCAAATAAGAAAGTGTATGGGTCTCCTGTGGTCAGGCCATGGAAATGAGGAAGGGAAGAAGGGCTTATATTTTTCATCTTAGTATCCCCATTGGTTTCCTTGATGGGGAAGGCACCCTCATCTCTTTCTCCATTTCCCTTGTCATTTATGTTTTCAGCCATAGGTTTAGTAGTAATGGGTTCTTCTCCTTCTTTTTCCCCGATAGGTTCTTCAGATATGTATGGTTGCTCACCTAAGGGTTCCTCCAGTTCACAACCACCAAAGAAGAGGGAAGGTTGGCTATTTGAAGCAGTGGGGGTATTTGGAAAAAATTTCCCTAAGCTATCCCTATTCTTATGAGGCATGAAAAGACATGTTTTTGTTTGGTTTTGTGTTTTTTTTTCAAACTTTGAAAGTGATTGTAGAATTGAAATTGCATAATGAATGAAAACTACTGACTGAATGAGAAATTAATTACTTGATTGAAATATTACTTGTAGAATGGAAAGGAAAGCAAAGAATGAAGAATGAAAAATGAAGCAAACTAAATTACTTTTGTAGAAATGAAACTAAGAGCAGAATATTAGAACAAGAAATAGAAGAAAGAAAGTAGTAATCACATAGTACTCAGACAACTCCCTGGCAATGGCACCAAAAAGTGATGAGCACTGGTATTGCAACAAGAATTCTTACAACTCCTAGAGCTACCAATTTTACTTTATCAGCTTGGGGTTCGTACAAACTTGGAGGTGATAGTGCTGTATATACAAGTAAACGTGATGGTTCTGCCTTTTGTCACTGTTCAGCTGGTGAGAGATAACTATGGTTTTCAAGCTAGGCTTCTATGGATTCAGAAAGTGCTTGATTTCTAATGAAAGAAAGAGAAATATACTCTAGGAGAAAGCTTGTCTACTGCAAATAAGGAAAATGACTGAAATCCTATGTTAAAAGCACACCATTCTCTAACTAACTGCTGAGAAACTATGCTTTACAAGAATGGCAAGTCAACATGTATGAAATTCTACTATCTAAAGCATGGAAATTCAAGACATCAAACATCATTACTGTGCATGTAATGGATTGATATAAATCTATTTTGTTCTTTTTATTCTTTTTCTAGAAAATCAAGTGTACCCTAATCTTTGTTGGTGATGTGGCAGGTGGTTTAGTGATGTTGGTGGATGGTTGGGAGGTTTAGGAGATGGAAGGTTTGGGAGACCCTTGGGTGACTTGGTGTGACTCCCTAGAAGTTTTCCCTCAATTCGGCCTCAAAACAAGCCACTACAGGAAAACCTACAGGATGTACTAGAAACGTACAGGATTCCCTGTTTCTATAGGATACAGCTGAGAGAAAAACAATGGTTGCTGGAGGTGATGGAAGGCTTAGGGAAGGTGGTGGATGCATGGAATGGAGTGAGAAAATGCCTAGGATCACTCAAAACTCAATACCAAGGTTAGGAGATGGTTGGATTTGCTCAACATGCTTGGAGGAATTTCTATGTAAAATGATGAGATTGGTGAAGATCTTGGTGAAAGCAAGGAATGATTATGAATGGATGGAGTTGGAAGGTGGTTTCCTGCTATGACATCCCTTTAGATTTTTGAAGTGCCTGATCTACATCAAACATTTATAATTGCCACAAAGTCATGTAACCAAGAAGAATTCTAACAAGCTATAAAAGCAAAATTTAATGAACTAGGTGTCTATTTAATACATAAGGAAAATTGCTGAATAAAATGAAATCATGGATGAGATCTACTGAAAGACGGAAGATGGAAGAGATGGCAATTAAATCCCACACTTGCAAAAATGATCAAATGCTGGTTTAAGTACAATAAACTCTAAATCTTATGAGGAAATGAAAATCCGTCTTTTTGGGGCTGCATAAGGGTATTTTCCTCAAATCATGATCCCTCAGGGAAGAGGTGAGGCCAAGACACCTACTGACATATTTGTGGTGCTTCTTTTATCTCTTCTAACTTAATACTGAAGTAAAGCACAAATGGAAGCAAACTAATAAACAACTAATCAAATCCACAGTGCTTGCAATGAAATACTTCTAGAGACAATTTAACCACGAATCTATGAACCTAAGCTAAACATACAGATACAAGAAGAGGAGCTTTTGCTGCTAGGGTTGGGCCCTAACCCAAGAGCTTCAGCCCTCTGAGTTAAATCAATGTTGTACCAAGAAAATGCTCATTTTCATTATCAAAACAGAAAAGTACATTAATGTCTTCCACAAGTCTGGAGCTCGAAAAGAACTAGTGTTTTTACAACAAAAATTTGAAGCTTAATGAGGCTCTAGGCCTCTCTAATTATACAACTGAAGTCTCCAACGACTTCCTTAAATCTAGGGAGGCTCGGCCCCAAAACTCGAGATGAACTAACTCTTTGCCTATCACTTGCTCGGTTGCCTTTTGATATTCATGACTTGGCTGCTTGCACTTCGAGATGGTGTGATTAATGGAGGAATATTCAAATGGAGAGGAGTAAATGAGGAGGATTTACCTCCTACAACCTCTCTCCCTTGTCCCATTTGAGTTTCAAAGCTTAGTCTTGCCAAGATTCCTTGATTTTCTCTTCCATACATGCATTCAATGCATATTAGTCCACTAGGCATAACATCTCACTTTAATTCATCTCATTAAACAAAATATAGTAAAAACATGTAATAAGCTATGAGAAGATTTTATTTGACTAAGCTAGGAGGTGAATTAAGGCCCATATAATTCCCCAATGATGAGGCTCATCAAAATGACACTTGGAAACAGAAAGAAAACATAATGGCACATGCACAAATTAAAGTAAGCAAAAGAAACACTTGTAAAAGATAGAGAAAGCAAAAATGGCACATGTAAGAGAAAAATAAAGCAAAAGTGACACTTAAGAAAGAAAAATCAACAATTGAGTAACTCACCCAAATAACGGGGCATTTGCAACCATGGGTGAGAGAATGCTCCTTATACTACAATTGTGCACAAAGCTAAAAACTGAAAGATGAACATTAGGATGAGTTCTAGATTGGAAACTTTATATAGGGTGAGTGAACATGCAATTAGGATTAATATTGGTGAGTGTGCTTAGTGCATGTCAGGAAACTAGGAGCCAAAAGTACACTCTCATTGTTGACAAACAGTGTGAAATCATTATCTAGAAAGGATGACTTCACACTGTCTATGTCCATAAGGATTGTGCAATCTGTGTCTCTAGGAACTACACAATCACTATCACCAGAGACAACACAAGAAATGTCTTCAAAGACTACGCAATCATCATCCTCATATAACTTCACAATCACTATTATTAGGGACTTCGTAGTCATTGCCATCAGGAACTGCATAATGACTGTCATCAACGAGTGTGCAGTGTTTGTCTAAAAAATATACACACTAATTGCTAGGCTTTCTTAGAAGGTTTTTTTCTATTCAAGCATCGGAAGATTAGCATGTAAGATTAGGTCGCTTTGACACTCAGAATTCTTGAAGGAAGACTTAAACACTTGGGAGATATGACTAAAAATGACATTTATGGCTTGAAATTAAGGATGGTATGATCATAAGGAGGCTCCAACAATGCTTCCTAGAGCCATCAACCATTAGGGTAGGTCCCACTATACTAGGAATAGATATTAACCCCCCCATTTAAGGAAAGGGATCAAAACCACAATCGAAGGCATTCATTTTTCCAAGTCACCCAATAATCCATACCAAATTCCCAAATGAAAAACTAACATAAGAACTTGATTGCAAAATGAATAACATACCCATTGGATTTTATTTCCCAATTTATAATATGTGCTCTCAACAAATGGGTGAGGAAACATATGGCTGACATGGGTGACATAGATAAAATGGAAAATGACATTGACTACAAGGTGGTTGTCAAGGGTTGTTGGCTGTAAGCTAGATGAAGATGATTAAGAGAAAATTTATCCAATGGGGTCACCCGTTTTTGGTGGGTAATAAGCCTTACACTATGGAAATCATTACATCTAGAAATGACTTGATTGATATGTCAAATGATCAATGAATGGTTTATTTGATGATACTCTGAAACTTGTTATTGATTGGCTGATGTTCAATATAGTGGAATGGATGGACAATGATATTATTGCGGATTATTGAATAAGTTGTTGTTGAATATATGCACTATATGAGTAAAGGAGAAGTCCATAAAATGTTTAAGGTCTAATAATTCCCTTAACCTATTTATGTAAGATAACAACCAACACAAGTAATCAATTCAAGAGCTATTATAGGCACGAGGGAAACATATGACGCATATATGTCAAAGAATAGTAAGCATGAATTTTACACTTACTCATCATGATGAATGTGTAATATATATCCATTGATCTATGGTAAGTAAATTGTGTATTTCAAGAATAATACATCCTTTTTCAAAAGATAACATGCTATTGTAGATATCTAAGCCTCTTGTCAAATTATTTGAATATACTGGTACCATTTCTTGATTTTGGTATCTGAAAAGGTCACTCAAAATTATTAGAATGCCATAAAGACATCTTACGACATTTCACGAAGCCCTTTGACATAACATTTGGAAGGAAATTCATAAGTCTCTCATCAAGTTTCGATACCAAATCCTCTCGAGAAGATCTGAAGTTATCTTTGTAAAATACATCATTATTGCTATTGCTGAGTTAGTTTGGAATCAAATAATATTGAGAATGCATAATTAAAAATCCTTGCTTGATGTTAATGGATATTGAAGACACCTATTTCAAGTTTGTGAACTAAGAATACTTATAAGGTCACTTTCAAAGAATAAGCCAAGTTATCCATTGTAGCTTTAAGTAGGCCAATGATATTTATAAGTATGAGCTCAAAAGAAGTTGTTTGTACACCCACTTCTCTATGGGATGAACCAAATATGTGTTCTATATATTTGTACTAAAAATGATTGTCGTACTAAGGAAATAGTGAATTGAATGGACATGTGTAAGATATGTATTCAAGAACATAAATGGTGCTGAGATCTAAATCTCTAAAGCCATATATCTTAAATTATAGTGAAAATATATTGTATGACTAAATATGGGTTTTAATATTTCATTGCACCATTTTGATTATGATTGTGCTATTACTTATATGGTAGAACTTTAGAAATATGAGAACACATCTCTAAAGTTCCTCCTTGAGCCAGAGGAAGTTAACAAGGTAATTTGCAAACAATATTGTCATAGAGTTGCCTAATCCAAGAAGAAGTTATTCAACCTTTGAGAAGCTTGGCTATCAAAGTTTAGGCAAATCCCTTGAAGTCTCTTATTAAGGAAAAATACATTTTATATACACTTGTTTCAATTATCATGAACCAAGAGGAAATTTTGATGATTCAAATTTAAATCATACTCAAGGGATGAGTTAAATTATGATGAAATGATCTAATTGTTATGCTGCTACAATAAGAAAGTTGAGTTACTTGGAAGGACCAAGATTGCACTACTCAGAATTTGTTGATGCATTTGAAGTTTGTCTACCTATTAATAGTTGGAAAATATATTAGACTTGCAAAAGACGAGTATTATAAGAACTAGGGTCTGTAAATCCTAGAAGACTGGATGTATTGGATATGAAAGTCATAGGGTTTGTTGATAAAAACCTGGAATTGGACCTAGAAAAACATTTTTGATGAAAGAAGAAACCCTGGCTCATGCAAGGTATCTGATGATGAAGATAAGGATGATAAGGTTTCCTAGGATGATTTCTGCAATATGGAAAGGATCAAGAGGGAGTTGAAAAATCCCTTCAATCTATCAAAGAATAAGTACTTTATATCTATATTCCTTGATTATTTTTGTTGTTGTTGTTTTAATATTAGACTCTTGTCTTTGTATCTTTTGTTGGGTTGTAATAGTTCTTTCGTAGCCTCCTATCTAGGGTTACAGGTATATAGTAAAGGTTTATAAGTCTTTTAAACTAGATGGAAGTAGTGGAAGAATAAAGGAAAGCATGTGACAATAAGACTCTCCCATAATAGTTGATTTATGTTGAGATATATTGTACTAGATGAGATCCAAGATCAGAAGGAGTAGGAAGATCAACAAGTTTGAAGTTTACCTTGATTGTGCCAAAGGGAAGTCAGTGATGAATTCGAAATGGATCTACAATATCCAATGTGCAACAAATGGAAACATATACAAGTACAAAGTGAGATTTGAGAATAGAAGGTTGATGTAGGACCATCCAACCTCTAAGTCAAATACATTTGACTAGAATTAGGGGTCATTCATTTACTAAGGGATTTGGTTCCATAATTGTCAATTATTTGTAATTTTCTATGTTTATAGTAATTCTATAAAGCTTGTAATTTTGGTGTGTAATCTTATCTTCTTCTAAGAAGAAGTCTTGAGAGGTTGAGTGAGTTAGATAGATCTTAGGATATGTTAGATTTCTTGAGAGGATTTTGCGAATTTAGAGGGTTCTTAGGAGATTATTAGTTGAGCGAATTGTGGATCTGAACTAATTCTAGTTTAGGGTCCTTTTGTATACTTTGTAAGCCAAAAGGGAATTTGGAGAGGATAAATCATAAAGAGAAGAGAGTAGGAAGGATTTGAGGCCGTGAAGGGTCAATTCAATATAAATTTGGTGAGGAAAGGCCTTTTGCAATTTTTGTAGAAAATCTAAATTAACAGAAGAATTATTGTATTTGAATCCTTGCATACTATGTGGCATCGAGCCTTTATGTTATATTTATGAAAATAATCTCCTTACTTGTAATAGGTGAGGGAATTTCAAAACTTATTGGGTGCAATGAAGTCCAGAATTAGAGCGATCTAAAGATCAATATCATGTACAATCATAGTGGCACAATGGAAGCAAGATATCTGTGATAGAGGAGCATCACAATGAAGTGAAAACTTAATTTATTGAAGAACGATGGAAAGTTTGACACTTAACAAGAACCGGGAAAAAAAAGAGGTTTTATAAAAAAGAGTCCATTGCATAATAGAAGTCGGGATGGTGTGGAAAAGTTGTGAGGACTTGTTAAGTGTAGGATGATGTGGAAGAAGATGGGGTGATATGTATAGTATAAACATACTTTTGAAGTGATGAGTTGGCAACATATGAGAATCAAGCCTTGCAAAAGACTAGAAGATTTTTGTTCCCTAGATTCTGTCTGGGAGATCCAAAGGTGCACATAAGGAAAGTGTTTGGGTGACGTAAGAACGAGATGACGTGGCCTAGGAGGTCTTCCATATAAGATCAAATAGGTAGCATATAAGGGAATGCAAGATGATGAGATGCAAGGGAAAACATTGAAGCAATCTAATATTTAAAGTATCATGATGATTTGGAGCTAATATATTGGATGTGCAACCAACAAAGGGTGAATGAAGGAGTGTTGAATCCTCCCATAAGCTCAAGCCCTTGTGAATTATTTTAAAGAGTTGGGATAGCGTGGAAACCATCCAACATGTCAACTGTTAGGTGATGCAAAGTTTCTTTATTAGAGTGAGATTTGAGAAGTGGGCCATGAGAATGTTGACTCCTCCCATAGTTTTTTTATTTATGCACTTTTAAAAGGGCCATGATAGTAGTTAATGAAATTTGTGGGAATTTTTTTGACAGGAATAATTCCATTCCCCGAAGTCTGTCTCCCGAGGGATCCCTTTGCACACATTGTTGGACAAGTCGGGGTGATGTTAGGCCAAGAAACATGTCAAGTAAATTACGAGATTCACACCATTAGAGACTTAAGTAATATTACAAAATAGTAGTGGAAATACTAAAACAAGATTAGATTACATCATCAAATTTTAGAGCGAAAAAAAAAAAAAAAAAAAAAAAAAAAAAAAAATTTCAACTTATCTCCCTACTTATTTTACTCAATTTTTGAGTAGTGGCACCATTGGATGTAAAAATTTAATTCCTAATCCAAAGAGTACCCATTTTGTATACTTTTTAAACCTTGCTCTATGAAAAATAAGGAGAATACATGAAAAAACATGTTTTGCCAATCAAGTTTTCATGTAATTTTTCTTTTTATTGTAGTTAGGTATATTTGAAAGTATTGCAACATGGGTTACTCCTTGGATGAGGAATGATTTGTGCATCCAACGAGTGCTTCTTCCTCTGAAATTTTGAGTAAAACTGATGTAGTAGATAAGTTGAAAATATTGAGTTTGAAAAAGTAGTGTTTTTATTGTTTTTATTTTTTACTTCTTTTAAACTTTTTACTCCAGAAATGGTGAATCATCACCCTTATGGTTGCCATCATCATCTTGAATCCTATTAGTTATAAAGTTGATTTTGTTTGTACATTTTTTTTTTTTTGAGGCCCATTTTTGACCTCAAAATTTCTCTAACACAGAGTTGAAAAGGCAGGACCAGGTCACAAGACTCAAATCACATTAGGTGAGGTGGGAGGAAATTTTATGCATCGGGAGCTAATAAAGTGGGTCACTCATATATGTGATATATATTCACTTGGTCCCGGTGGAAATAATATAAAGATTGGATCCAATGATTTAACAAAAAAAAAAAAGGTTTGAACTATACCTTTACAACTCCTCCCACTTGATTTTGGTTATATTATCACCCACTCCTATTCCATAGCCATGATGTGATGCAGGTATGTAAAGGGGATTATTTTCCCTTAGTTAGGTTTTTGAGCATCTTTTGGCCTAGGTTGGTGTTGTGGGGATTTTAAGATGGCATATTGGCATAATCAGTATTAGGTCGACATAATGTGGCATCAGAGCTAGAATGCTCTCTCAACCTCAAATTAGAGAGGTTAGATAACTTGGAGAAGTAGTGAAGAAAGAAAATCAGACACAAATCAGAGGATAGAAAGTTTTTAGGAACAAAGTTTGTATAAAGATAAATTTGAAGGATTTGAATGAGGTAAAATTGATTTGTTTTTAAAGTTACGTTAAATTTGGAAATTGATGATTAGAGTATGAAGCCAAAAGGAAGAAATTGAAGTTACATATGCTGTTTAATAAGATAGAGGAGGCATATCCTAAGCTAAAGGATACAAAAGAAATTGCATAGTTAGGAGAAGAAGTATTAGTACAAATAATATTAATAGAGTGAATGAAAGGAAGATCTTGGCACAAATATTATAGGTGAAGTATGATGTTTTTATGCTAATTCTGGCCATGAAGAATCTTGTTTGTAGGTAGTAGAGAAAAGGGAAGTTGATAACATCTATTATAGGAGATGAAGAAACAAAGGAAGAGTAAATCATGACAAAAACCGCAATAGAATTACTTTGTTGAATAAGAAGAGGAAAACATGAGTTCTGAAAAGAGGAAGTGAAGAGGTGAGAAGTTAAAGTGCAAAAGCATAGAAACATTGGAAGCTAAAGAGCAAAGGTGCTTAGGTTCTAGTGCAAAGAACTAGTGGAAGGGCGAGATTAAGAGGTCAAATTGGTTCTAGTGGTATGTGATAGACTTATTATAGATATGGAGGAAGATTATTGCAACTCATAAGTCGATAAGGACAGTTCATAGAAGAAAAAGGAAGCAAGGATGAATATTGATAATCATGCCAAGGGTTCAGAGAGAGGTCACAATCCAAATGCCAAAGCATTTGGCATGAGGTAGATGAATGATGAGGAAATTGAAAGGGAAATAGATGAGTTAAAAGCATAACTTAGTAATGTAAAGAAGTTGTTACGAGATCAGGGATATGGTTGGAAATGAAGAAGAAGAAGGTGGGATGGCCATATTTGCAAGTGAAGCTGAGATAGAGGATGTGTGCCAGGTTGAAGAAAGAACTTAGATTAGCTAAGAGTGAGGTGGTAGTTCACTATTGTGAACCAAAGAAGGGATCAATCCTTGGAAAAGATGAAAGTGATGAAGATACTGATAAGATACCTTTCGAGAGTCTCATAAATTGCTTGGAAGATGACCATATGATGGAAGAATCATTTATTAAGGCTAAAGGGCCTATTGATTTTAAATTTGATAGTTGGTGTGTGGATGTAGGAATTGTTACAAATGATGAACATAACATTAAATTTGTTCTATACACGGATGAAGAATAGTCATTGATTACTGTTATAAAAATGGGAAGAGAACATAATTTATTTTCTCTTGGAAGAGGAAGGAAAACAAAATTGTCCTATAAATGCAATCAAGGTGGAGACTATATGCAGTGGGTAGATGCAGTTATGGAAGAAAATCCTAAGGTGGAAAGGTTTTTATTTCTGGACGAGATGCCTGAAATAGAGAATTTTGTATTCTATGATGAGGTATATGAATTTGATGATATTTTAATTGAGAATATGTGTATATATATTGAATATGTTGATGAACAAGTTGTTACAGTGGAAGAAGCAAAGGGATATTTGATGAATGGCTTGAAGGTTCTAGTGTTGCATGAGAAAATGTTCTATAATCACCTAAAGGTACTTCAAAGTCTCATGTTTTTGAAACTAATGATTAATTTGTGTTTGCAAGTAGTGAAGAATGTAAGAAAGTCGAGTCTTATAATTCTTTCGTTTCAGTGGAGAAGACAACATTGGGAGGATATAAAAATACAATGAGTACAAATAATGGACACTGCCAACAAGATGAGGATGTGCAGCAAACGATGAGCTAACTTGGATATAATTTAGTTGATGAATTACAAGAGGCCATGCGGGACTACAAAGAAGAAACAATGGAACTTGCGAAGGAAGAAACGACAAAAGGATAATGGAGCAGAACTATGGAGGAAAACTTGTATAAAGGTATAAATTATTTATGGAAAATATATCATTTTAGCAAGATTCAAAATGTGAAATTGTTGGAGTAGGAAGACAACCTAAATTTGCAACATAAGGCTATGAAGTGTTGGATCCAAAATTTTATTGAGAATACGTAGAAGTATAAGGAGATGGAAATGACAATAGACATACAAATTTCTTGTTGAAAAAAAAAAAACAAAGTATAGAAATGAAGTACACTAGCACAAGATAGATCTTGATAGTAGACTTGATGGAGCATGGAGATTGTTGAAGGAGACAATCAGGTGGAGTTTCCATAGAATGGAAAGAACTTTTAGCAACAACTTTCCATGGAATAAGAGGGATTGTATCAAAGAGACTGTGAGTAGAAACTAAAACAAGAAATGGGATCTTGGAAAGGATAATGTGCAACAATATGAAAAGGAAGGAGCATATTGCAGTAAGGAAGTAAAAAAACTACAACATAAATTTTGGATCTAGAAGGATTTCAATCAGCCTATGGAAGCAAATGGTCAGGAGATCATGAATTTTTTTTCACCTTGGGAGTATGATGTAGGAGTTTCCAACCTCCAAGTCAAATACATTTGACTAGACCTAGGGGTCATTCATTTACTAAGGGAGTTGGTTTCCTAATTGTCAATTATTTGTAATTTTCTATGTTTCTATGAATTCTATAAAGATTGTAATATTGGTGTGTAATCATATATTCTTATAAGAATAAGTATCGGGAGGTTGAATGATTTAGAGATATTGGGACAGGTTACATTTCTTGAGAGTATTTTTTCGACCTAGAGGATTCTTAGGAGCTTATTAGTTGAGTGGATTGTGGATCTGAACTAATTCTATTTTAGGATCCTTTTGTATATTTTTCAATCCCAAAAGGAATTCGTAGAGGATAAATCATAGATGGAAGAGAATAGGAATGATTTGAGGTCGAGTATGGCCATGAGGTCAAGAAGGGTCAATTCAATGTAAATTTGGCTAGGAAAGGCCTTCTGTAATTTTTTTTACAGAACCTAAAATAATAGAAGAATTTTTGTATTTGAATCCTTGCATACTGTGTGGAATCTATCCTTTATGTTAGATTTATTAAAATAATACTTGTACTTGTAACAAGCATGTTGAAGAAAGTGTAACTAGGTTCGGTCTTCATAATGGTATGATATTTGTAAATGATGAAATAAAAGAAATAAAATTATTTTTGTATGCCTTGCTACATGGGTTTCATGAGAAAGAGTTTTATTTGTTAGTGTCTCCCATTGAGAGCCTTACTTGAGTCAAAGAATCAATGTCATGTATGAAGAGCTCTTCTTGAGCATATGTAAAATAAATGAGTCAACCTAGTGTCTAGAAAATCCCTCCAAAAAGACAAGAACACTCCTCTTGATGTCGACCTACAAAATGAATTAAAATACACTCATGCCAACTCACTTGAAATAACACATCTCCTCATGAACACAAGTCGACTAATTTATGGAGGACGAATTACTATAAATACCCAGAGAGGGTCTGTGCAAAAGTACATAACACAACTCAGATTTCCTATAATTTTTGGATGGGTACAAGAGAAGCTTAGATTATCAGAAGGGTACATGAAGATCAGATTTTTGGATGGGTACAAGAAGTTTAGACTTTCGGATGGACAACATCTCTGTGTCCCGACATGCTAACTATTTTTGATGATCACTGACTCAAATGCAATCATAGTCTAGGCATTGTTGTGAGGAGAAGGATCTTTATAATACACTCCCGGATTACTCTCTAGACACAGTCACAGTCTAGGAATCGTTGTAATGAGAAGGATATTGGTTATCCAACAATGACACTCTATCTCGGCATGTATTTTGGACCATGGTATTTATGATCTCAATCATGATCTTAACGAAGACATAGTTTCAAGATGAAGATATCGGTGCAGAACTCATATGTATATATACATATCTTGTTGTTATAGTGAAGGGGAAGGAAGTGTCATGTAAAGGAGCAGCAATGATCTTGATGAAGGCACAACAATTTTGCAACAACAATGATCTCAGTGATGGCCTTGGTGATGCAAGAAGTAATGATCTCGGTAGTGCAGTAGTGATGACCTCAGTGTTGCAACAATGATGATGATATCTACAGTGACAAAGAAGAGGATTTGTGTGTTGGTCATGGAGTGGCCTAATAAGTCAAGGCTCATGGTCTTATTATTCATCAATTGGAATCTTTATAAGAATAATTTTGTGTGGTGTTTCCTCTCAAAGAGTGAGAGGTTTTGGCCTTGGTAGAAATCCAATAACTTGTGTTCTTGTCTCTTTTGTTTTGGTAACTATTTGATGAATTGAGAAAACACACTCTAATAATAACAAGTGAATATTGTGCTAATAAGAAAAATTAAAAATACCTCACAAATAGTTATCATGGCGAGAAGAATCTCATTAACCTACATTTCCCTAGATTATTCAACATGGTATCAGAGCTAAGGTGCTGAAGTGAAAGGAAGGGCAACAAAGATACATTCAAGAATCAAGCTTCAAGAAGGACATCAAATAAGGTTGAAGGATATCAAAGAAGAAGGATAAATATCTACCTTGAAGGATCATGCCCTAAATAAAATAATAAGTCTACAACAACAAGAACTTTTGTCTCCATAGTCATCATCAAAAGGCCACCAAGACTCTCATCAAGATGTCTACAAAGAAATTTAGCTAAAAGGACCTAAAAAACACATCATATTGGAAAAGGTTGAAACCCTAGAAGTAGTCCTGATATACACTACAAAAGAAGGAAAATAATATTGAAGGCGAGAAGTCATGGTCATCTTCAAAGGATCATCTCCTTGCCCTAGAAGAAGATCATCGAAGAAGAAGCCCTAATACATCTTCTTCAATCATCATCAAAGTGATCAAGTGGAAGAGTTCATCTTCACATGCCAAGTAAGTATCTTTCATTCTATAATAAAGTTTGGTTAAATGACTTTGTGTTTGCAAAGATATCGATAAATTGGTTGGGTCATCGAAATCCGTTGCATAAGAAAGAAGGATAGATATAGTTCCTAGAAGAGAAGTCATTGGTATCTATGGAAATGTCTCTAAAGGTCAACCATCATTTGAATGCATGGAAAAGGATCAAGGAACTCAGAGGATTCTTATGAAAGCAGTCAAAGGTCCTCTCATCCATATGTAGTAGCAGAGGGTACTTAGAAGAGATATGTGAAATTCTAGAAGATATACTCTCTAAAATACAATGAAGAAGGTCATATCACTTAGACTTGATTGAAGGTATCAAATAATGAAGGAATATCTTCATGATATTTCAATTGGGAGATTCAAGAAAGATGATAAGAAGATAATCATCATTGGTCTAATTGATAAGCAAGGTAACAAATGTCCATGAACAAGAAGGTTACCTCATTCAACAACTTGTGGTTTCTATGCTAGATAGAAAAAGACAAGTTGAGGGAAAAAGCGTTGAAGGTTAAAGGACTCAAACATTTGCAGAAAGGAAAGGAAAGTTTAGTCCTCAAACAAGGTAGAATAGTGTTATGAGAAGATTATGAAAAGAAAGCTCATATTGCCAAAACGATGGAGGAAGCTAAAGAAAAGGGCTCAAGAAAGAGGGAGTAACCGATCTACTATGATTGAGATGGTATCCTTCACAAAAGGGTCTTATCATAAGATCCTAATATTTTTTTTTAGATATGAACATGATAATAAGATGCATCATGGCATCATGGAGGCATTAGAAACAAGAGCTCATGACATCACCATGGGAATGATGAAGGATAAAATCCGCGAAAGACAAACATGAAGGATATAAATCTTGGGAACGTTATTGGACATTGAAGGAAGGGATGAAGTCATATAGGACAAGGCCCATCATACATCAAGTCAAAAAGGAAACATTTTCCAGATGAGGATAGACAAGATCCTCAAGATTCTATGATGGAATCCTCATCAGAGGGTTCATTAATATAGAGAGGAAGCAAGTGTTTCATAAAAAAACTCCAACTTGTGGAGTTCATGGGACAGTGGTATGATGGAATAAGAGATGAAGTAGTTCAAGGGGTTGAATATATTTTCAATCAAGGAAGCCGCTGGAAGAAACCTAGATGACCTAAAGGTAAAATGAGGTATGTATGCTTGTATTTGATATTATAAAGTTATGTCATATGGTTGCAGATAACATGGATCATTACTTCTATTTTGAGAAGTATGATCAAGAGAAAAAGGATCTGCTCCTCTGAAAGGATGTAAGAAGGCATAAGTCACACGAGATGAGATCACCATAATATGTCCTCATATGAAGTATGAGGTGGTTGACTACAATGAAGAAACTTTGATTGAAATCTCTTGGGAATGGAATATGTGAGGAAGGAAGAGATCATGAGATATTCAACCCTAATGAAGGTTATCAACATCGAAAAGACAAAGAAGACCCTTGACAATGGATATCTTTGGGAGATGTGTGAACATGTGTGTAGGATGTTGATACCTATAGGAAAATGTCATGATTAAGAGCCATCTCATAAGGTACAATTTGATTTAATGTTATATTTTTATTTCTTGAATAATATCTGGATGAGTTCATGCTGGGATACTGGAACAAGAGTTGTAAGTACAAGTACAACTAGCATTCATGTGGTGGATGGAAATCCCTGAAAGAAACACGATGAATAAGTAGCCATAGATGAGGGTTCCAGATATGTATCAAGAAGGCCACTTTCCATGAAGAAAGAAATGACATGACAAACCGAGAAGGAAACTGATGGATCGAAATGACATGATGAACTAAGAAGGAAAGTGATGGATCACTAAATACCCTACAAGGATGATGCTCGAGTGAATTTCATGAAATCAAGGAAAGAAATTGACCAAAGCTAGAGGACCCACAAAGAAGAAGCTGCCGATGAAAAGGAGAGTCCTTAGTTAAGAGGGAGCTTTGAAAAGTCCCTAATTGAGAGGGGACTTGGGAAAGTTCCTAGTCAGAGGGAACTTGGGTACATTCCTTTACAATAATGGGCATATCTTCCCTAGTTGAGTGGGAGAGATATACACAACATTATTGTCTTCACTTGGGAAGAAATAATGAAGGATTGGGTAATCATCTAAAATCTGATGCTCTTTGAGGTGGTGTAGGGCATTCAAGATAAGAGTAGGCAAGATGACCGATATTCTTTGAGGGTTGAGAACCCAAGATAAGAATAGTACTAGAAGGTCATACTCAGTGAACACCCGGGTGGGTATGTACCTTGAGAGAAAATGCTGAAGGTGGATATAGTCACTGGTCTTGCCAACATTGTGCTTTGATCTGATGAGAGATAGAGCTATCAGTCAAGGCCTTGCTGTGGAAACAATGTTTTGTTACTATGATGCTATACAGATGGATTACTGATCTGATTCTTCTTATGAGAAATTATTCAGATTGAGATGACCAAGTACCATTATGAATACCTCCCTAGTTAAGTGGGAGTTTTCAAGAAAGTGTAACTAGGTTTAGTCTTCATAATGACATGATCTTTGTAAATGATGAAAAATGAATAAAATTATTTTTGTATGCCTTGCTTCATGGATTTCATGAGAAAGAGGTTTATTTGTTAGTGGCTCGCATTGAGAGCCTTAGGATTTATTATTGAGTCAAAGAGTCAATGTCATGTATGAAGAGCTCTTCTTGAGCATATGTAAAATATATATGAGTCAACCTAGTGTCTAGAAAATCCCTCCAAAAATACAAGCACAATCCTCTTGATGTCAGCCTGCAAAATGAATTAACATACACTCATGCTGGCTCACTTGAAATGACACATCTCCTCATGAACACAAGTCTGCTAATTTATGGAAGAAGAATTACTATAAATACCCAACTAGGGTCTGTGCAAAAGTACAAAACACAACTCAGATTTAACATAATTTTTAGATGGGTATAGGAAGCTTATATTTTTGGATGGGTACAGGAAGATCATATTTTCGGATGGATACAGGAAGTTCAGAATTTCGGATGGACAACATCTCTGTGTCTTGACCTCCTAACTGTTTTGATGATCACTGACTCAAACATAGTCACAGTCTAGCCATCTTTGTGAGGAGAAGGATCTCTGTAATACACTCCCGGATTACTCTCTAGACACAGTCATAGTCTAGGCATCATTGTAATGAGAAGGATCTTGGTTATCCAATAGTGAAACTCTATGTCGACATGTATTATGTATGATGGTATTTATGATCTCAATCATGATCTTAATGAAGACATATTTTTAAGATGAAGATCTCGGTGCAACTCTCACATGTATATATACATATCTCGTTGTTATAGTGAAGGGGAGGCAAGTTTCATGTAAAGGAGCAACAATGATCTTGATTAAGGTGCAACAATGTTGCAACAATAATGATCTCGGTGATGCAAGCAGTAATGATCTTGGTGGTGCAGTAGTGATGGCCTCAGTGTTGCAAAAATGATGATGATCTCTGTAGTGACAAAGGAGAGGATTAGTGTCTTGGTCTTGGAGTGACCTAATAGGTCAAGGGTCATGGTCTTGGTATTCATCTATTGGAATCTCTATAAGAATAATTTTGTGTAGGTTTTCCTCTCAAAGAGTGAGATATTTTGGCCCTGGCAAAAAGCCAACATCTTTTGTTCTTGTCTATTTTGTTTTGGTAACTATTTAATGAATTGAGAAGACACACTCTAATAATAACAAGTGAAGATTTTAATAATAAGAAAAGTTAAAAATACCTCACAAATAGTTATCATGGTGAGAATAATCTCATTAAATGACATTGCCCTAGATTCTTCAACAAGGCAACGACATTGCAAAACTTATTAGGTGCAGTGAAGTTTAGGAGGGAGAGCAATATGAAGATCAATATCAAGTAGAATGAGAGTTGCACAACATAAGGAATATATATGTGATAGAGAAGGAGCAGAGTGAAGTAAAAAATTAATTTATCGAAAAACAATAGAAATTTTGACACTTAGCAAGAACTAGAGAACATGAGTGAGGTTTTGTCAAGAAGTCTCTGTTTCATAACAAAAGTCGGGATGACGTGGAAAATATGTAAGGATGTGTTTAGTGTATGATGATGTGGAAGAATCTGGGGTGATGTGTTGAGTCTAATTAGACTTTTGAAGTGACGAGTTGGAAATAGATCGGAGATAGGACTTGTAAATGACGAGAACATTTCCATTCTCTAGATTTTGTTTCCCATGGAGGTCCAAAGGTGCACATAAAGGAAAGTGTTGGGGTTTCATAAGATTGATCTTATGAGTCTTGAAAGGTCTTCCTCAAAATATTGAAGAGGTAGCATATAAGGGAAGGCGAGAGGACGAGACACCAGGAAAATGTGGTAGCGAGCTAATGTTTAAAGTATTGGTATGATTTGTAGCCAATATATTGGACGTGCAATTGATATAGGGCCAGGAAGGAGTGTTGACTCCTTTCAGAAGATCAAGCCCTCGTACATCATTTGAAAGAGATGGGATAAAGTGGAAGCCAACCAATGTCTCAATCATCAGGTGACACAAAGTTTCTTTATTGGTGCAAGATTGACAAGTAGGACACAAGGATGCAAACTCTTCCTGGAGGTTAGTTATTTGTGCACATTTATACGGGTTAGGGACAAAATTTGATGGAAGCCAAGTGAACATATTTTGACGGGAATAATTTTTTCCCCAAATTCTAGCTCCCAGTGGGATACCCTTTGCACACATTTTTGGATGGGTTGGGGTGATGTAAGGTCGGGAAGTGTGTCGAGAAGATTAAGAGTTGCATGCAAAAGTTGAAAATGTAGGATTGAGTCATGAGGCTCAATCACATTGGGTGAAGTGGGAGGAAAGCTTATGCACCAGGAGATAATAAAGTGGGCTGCACCTATATGTTATATATATGTGCTTGGTCTCAATGGCTATAATAGAAAACATGGATTTGGTGGTTTTTTTTTTATAAGGTTTTAACTTTCGACTATACCCATATGACTCCTCCCACTTTATTTAGGTAACATTATCAGCCACTCCTGTTCCATAGTCATGATTTGATGCATGTAGCTAAAGGGGATTATTTCCCTTAGTTGGATTGTTGGAAGCACCTTTTGGCCTAAGGTTGGCATTGTGGAGATTTTAATCCAACATATTGGCACAACCAGTATTAGGTCGACATCAAAGGTTCTCCTAGAAAGAGGGAGAGGATCATGAAAATATATTTTCTCTAATTACTAGAAGGACTCATGTGTTAAAGGGAGCAACTTTCACATAAATATTTTCTTCCTTAATAGAGGAAACAATCAAGGATCCTCACTGTAGCTTCATAAGGAGTTGATCTTTGAGTTCAATATGAAGGACCTAGATTTGATGCATTACCTCCTTGAAAAATACTATTGATATCCCTAAGATATTTTTGGGATGATGGATTATCATTGAGATTGTTAGGCTGGATAGCTGATATGCCACAATAACTAGAAAGATGCAATGGCAGAGGGAGAAAATAGGATTGCCACATAAGGATATTCTTTAGAAATAACACCTAGTTATGGTAACCAAAAAGTAGTCAATCAACTTATGGTTGAATCTAGGGCATGTGGCTCAAAATTTGTTAAATCACCTGCATGGTATAACTGGTTATAGCACAACCAGTTATTGTTTGAGATATGTCTCAAATAATTAAGTACAACTATAGGGATGCATGAATTTAGATTAGGAAGAGAGTGAAGAAGGAAGAAAGTTTTCATCAAGATATTGCTTTACTTTGGTCTAAATTATGATTTCTTGGATGAGCAGGGAGAAGACATTTGTTGCACTTAGCACTGCTTAGACCGAGTATATCACAACTTAGTTGGAAAGTTGAGAAGCAGTATGGATTCAAAATATACTTGAAGGATTGCCTTGATTAGGTACAGGTGATGACCATGATGATAGGTCAAAGCATAATAAGATCTAGTATTGAGATATGGTACAGAAGGAAACAACATGGCTTCAATACTATTCTTCAATCAAGTAGATTACTGAAAAAGCCTATGTTCAAAGATTAAGTCTGTATACTTCAAGGAAAACAATGGAGTGATGAAATTGTAGTAACAAGGAAATTATTCTCCTTGGTTCAGGTTGAATAGGATCAGGGAAAATGGTCCAGAGTGTTGATAAGATAGTGTTAAGGAAAGACATTCTCCCTATGTCAAGTATGTCGACTGGAATCACTGAGATAGGTCTGGAAAAGGAAATCCATTCTTCCTGTGTCAAGTATGTTGATCAGAATTAGCAAGAATGGTCTTAGAGGCCTATAATCACTCAATTGAGTGGGTACCTTTCAACATCAAGCTCATAATTTCCAGATAGGTTGAATGAGAACATTTAGCATTAGGCCCAAAATTACTCATGAAGTGAAACCTTTGGAGATTCAATATGAGTCAAATATATTGACCATGATGATGGTGAACCAAGAATATTCTATATACCATGTTTCATAGGGACCAAAATTGTGGTGACTAGTTGATGCTAATGTTGTACCATGTTTCAAGAGTACTGACCAATATTATGGTGCACCATAGTTCAAAGATACTGATTGAAATTAGGTAACTAGTTGACGTTGTTGATTTACCATGGGTCAGTGTTGCTAACGATGACTATGGTAATTGAATGATGTTGATGTTGATGATAAATTTTTATAACCTTTTCTTAGAGAAGTTTCTCAACAAGAGAACATATAGATAGCCATTATGAATACCTCCCTAGCTAAGAGGGAGTGTTGAATTTTGTAGCTATGGTCGATCTTCATAATTAATATTTTAGCCCTTGAATTATATAGGACATGTTCTTTATGTCACTTTTACTTTAGCCCTTAAAATATAATTAATATAAGACATGTTATTCATGTTAGTTTTAAAATAGAAATTTTGAATTTTCAAATTTAAATTTTCGGCCCTAAATAACGTCATGTTGGCCCTCCATCAAGTCAAGTCAACCCCAGGCATGGAGACACCCATTTGACTAGCCAAAATCATTATATATATGCCATTCAACCTCCTCCTCTTGGGAAATTCGGATTACATACATAACAAAGTATCTTCTATAATGGAGACAAAGAATAAAAGGTCGAATTTGTCAACAAGAATACCAAACTATCTCTCTCTCTATCAATATGACCTTGCACATGTGCTATTCCTCATTGTAGCTGATTTTGCAAGTGTGATAGAAAGGGTCAATTTTTGGGCATCTTCAAGCAACAGGTTCGAGTTTCTCTAGTGTAGAAGTAGGCTGAAATTCACTCCTAGCAAATCAGACCAAACCGAGTTTATTGGGAAAACATTTGACTTGACCTAAGGGAAATTTGATTAGTTGTGACCAGGGACATGTTACTAGTAAGTTTTAATTTGTATTTGACTTAGATGTATCTCTTGTTGAACTAAATATTTTCTCTAAGGAAAATGTTGTTGGGTTTTCCCCCGTGTGAGTTTTTACAGGGTAAAATGTTTATGTCTCTTGTTTGGCTGTCTCTTTATGATCCTACTAGAATATTGTTTATAATGTTGAGATCTTCCATGTAATTTATTTATGATGAATATGAATGCAAGAAAATATTAACTTAATAAATCATAAGAATTAATTATCAGTTTAGAATATCCCTAAAGTATCAATAATCCGTTCTCTCGCATAACGCTTCTTCCTCACATGCATTAAAAATACACTTCATTTAATATTGGATAATAATTATTTAATACACAAATGTGGCATTCTACTTTAATAAATTTTTTAAATGAATAGGAGGATGGGTGCGAAAGAAAACTTAAAATAAACATCTAAATATTGATATAAAATCTCAATGTATATCCTTGGAAACTTGTGAAAAAAGATTATCTCAGAATTCTCCACAAAATTGGTAAACGTACTCAGAATTGGAACAAAGTAATTAGTGTTTGTGCTTGAGAAGTATTGAAAAGTAACCAATATAGTTATAATAATAAGAACCATATTTAGATTCAAATGCCAATCACCATAACCATGATAAAATAAATACTACAGATGGAATAGATACCTAAGATCCAAAATTGATGTTGAAAGTTCATTTTCAATATGAAATAACAAATAAAGTTATAGTAACAAGAAATGTATTCATATTTAAGTGCCAATTATCATATCTATGATTAAAATAAATACTATAGATGGAACATAAATATGATATCCAAAACTATTGTTGAACGTTCTTTTTCATCGTAATCAATTACAAAATATTAGCTATAATATAAACAAATTCAAAACATATTATCGTAAACTTATGATCAATTAATATTTTTGGACAATGCTATATAATTAATAGCTATACAAGATCATATATAAAACATTATCTCAAAATTCTTCACAAAATTGGTAAACAATTTGAGTATTATAACAAACTAATCAAAAGTTCATTTTCATTGTGATCAATTATTAGAACACAATGTAATCAAAGTTGGAACTAGAATTGAATACAAACTTTGAAACCCCTGATTTACGGTAATATATATATATATATATATATATATAATATATATATATATATAATATATATATATATATATATAATATATATATATATATATATTATATCCCGAAGGTTGCTCATATTGGTAATGGGAATCTTTTGATACCTCAAGTAAACTCATTAGTTCATTCACTATGTCGATCTAACATCTTCACTCTTTAACTACCCACCCTCACATTCCGTAAAAATAGCAATAATTGTTTTATAATAAACTAAGCACATGTAATAAATGATAATCTAGCTCTAAAACAAAGGTATCTAGAGAAAGGAAGGCATGTTCTGATGGAAGGTGTTGAATTTTTAAACTATGGTCAGTCTTCATATTATTTGGCCCTTGATGTATTTATATTGATCATTGTAAAGCATATTTTAAATGCTTGAGTCAAAAGAAATATTTATTTGAGTCAAGTCCCATTTGTACTTTTAAAAGAAGAAAATTTGAATGTTTAAATTTGAAATTTTTGGATTCAAGCTTGTCAATTTGGCCTCCCTCTAAGTCAAGACAGCCGAGGAAGAGTTAGATCCATTCGACCCAGACAACCACTATATAAAGGCAATTCGATCTCCTCCTTAAGGCGACAATTTGCATTTCTCTCAAGCAAGCAACCGAATGACAACAAGGACAGGGACGATGAAAATAAGGACAAAATAAATATGTTTCTCTCTCACTTAGGCTCACACATGTGGAAGGTATCTCTCTCTTCTGATTCACATATTTTATGGGGAGTTTCCATTCTAGGGGCCAAAATTTCTGGGCAGTTGCAGGGACTGAAATTCTGGGTTTTTGGTAGTTGTAGGAAGGCCAAAATTCTGGGGCAGATAAGTAGAGCGAAGTGTTGGATCAAGTTGGAAGGTTTTAGTTAGAGGGTTTCACTAGGTTTGACCATAGAATTATTGAATTTAAGTTTGACCTAGTTGACGACTAGAAGGTCTAGGTGTGTCTCTTATTGGACAAAAGAATTTCCCTATATAAAAGGTTGTTGTGTTTTTCCCCTTAATGGGGTTTCCCAAGGTAAATCTTGTGCTCTCTTTGTGCATTGTGATCTCTAATCTTATACTATTGTTGTATGGTTTAATTTATTATGTATAATTTCTTAATGATATATTGAAAAAATTAAAAGAATACCAACATCATTAGAACTAATTATCAGTTTTCATAAATATTTTGTTGGTATCTATTGCACTTGAAAAATCAAGAGGTTATATGTAACTAAACTTACATTTAGGTATTAAACCATTTCAAAGATTTTTGGTGCAGAGAATAATCTTTGTTGTGTAAATAACTTATCAAAATTCTGATACTTAATCACAAAAGTAAATGCATTCGTCCAAATGAGGACTGGGATTGGGCTCCCATGAACCATAATGTCAAAAAGGCACTTGCAACAAAAAATAGGAAACTACATCCAAGAATTAAATTAGTTTGTGATAACCTATCCAATAGACCTAAATAATTAAACACTAGTAAACATAAAAAAAAAATGAATGTTTGAAGATTTAAGAACACCCATAATATGCAAAAGCATAGACCATGATTATTTGATTTTCAATTATATTTCAGATTCATTATTTATTGAAGGAATTTATTTAGTTTAACTTGAATGAAATCTTTCATTGGAGATACATTAATCTCCTATTTGACATATCCATTGAATATCTCCTCTTCAATTTCCCTAGCCTCTTCTTGCAATTGTGCAACCAAGATAGATTTTTGTTCGTTAAGACTAACAAAAGTAATTAGGCAAGTGCTAATTTTTTCTACAATAAAATCAATTATACTATTAAATTCTATTTCCTTTTACTATTTTAGATTCTCTAATTGAACCATTAGCGTGTATTTCGAAATTAATCCAAAGTCACATGTGATCTGCAGACCATTTAGATCTAAAACAATCTCTACTTCCTTGACATAGGCATCAACTCTTCTAATCCCTATGTTTTCACATTCAGAAATAATTCTCTAGTGTTCTAATTCTCTTAGACTATCCAACTTTGACATGATTCATTCGATTAACATAAAAAAGTCCTTGTTGTTCTTTCTCTAGATCAGAGATAAAATCAAGCTTGTGACTAAAAGTAAGTAAGTCATTTTCTATGAAATCCATCTCTCCCTTGAGATAATTTTTAACCCACTCAACAAATGACTTAATTATTTTTATTAAATGTTACTTTCCATGCATGTTCAATAACTTCCAATCTTTCAGATATATCACCGATAATATATAATTTCATTGCATTAAGGAGATTGGCGGGTTTATCAAATATATGGGGTGTACCGAGAATAGAAATTTCCAATGGTGGTTCATGTATTTCCAATGGAATCATTAACAAAGGACTCAAATTTAGAGCATCCTCTAGCTCTTTTATTCTTGCTTTCATACTCATTTTCTTATTCATGTTTGATAATAGACTATGAAAGTACATCACTAATATCTTGATGAAATTTTAAGAGCCCTGTGGCTCCAACCCCACACACATCAACATCCATTTATGCTTGATCAATAACCTTTTTATTATGAGCCTTTACTTTTTTCAATTTTAATGTTTTTTACTGGCCCTGTCATAGTTTGCATTTTTTAATAGGACAAGACAATCATCGAAAGTAGTGACTTTTTGGTAATATGCTCCATTATTTTATGATTTTTTACTAAACAAGCACTAACCCAATCTTCAATGCTTCCTATTTTGGGGGGACTTTTCGTTTTTTTCTGATTTATTCATGTAAGCTCTTTCTGGAGTGAATCTATGAGGAGGCTCTTCATCATCTTTGTTGCTTGATAGCCCACCATGAACCATTTTTCCACTTGCATTAGCTTTACTCTTCCTTTGACTGGAATATGAACTTGAAACAATACTGGGTGCACAAGATTGAGATCGTTGCCTTGGATTTGTGTCTCTTTGCTTGTATTTTCCTCCCATGTTGACACTGGATTCTTCAAAAATGTCTTCAGTATCTATTAGCAGCTCTTGTTTTTTTGTTAGTGCACTGTGACTCTCCTTTTTTTTTCTCTCTAACCCTTGGAAACAAGTTCCCCTATCTAACAATATCAAGGTGTGTGTTAAATAGGCCTTCTAGATCAAACGCTTCAAGGGATTCAACTTCACTAAAGTTAATAGAAGCTAAAGAATCTGCAAGCTTTGTAATGAGCCACACTATTCACAGTGAATTATCCAATAGTAAATGACAAAGAAATAAATTGTTTTTTCATTTTGCTCAAATATAACTAGCCATTCATAGTATTTCCTGCAGACCTTAGCAACAAAATACCTATCTATAAAAAAAATTGGCAACAATAATGTCTTACATTCAAATCCATAAATTCAAATTACCGTATTAATTTCTCTCTCTCTTCATGCACCCCTTTACCCCATAAGAAAAATTGGGCTTGTACAGATATTCAACAAGGCTTTTGTCTAGTTATCATGTAATTGACTTGCTTTACAAAGATATCTTGGATTAGACAAAAATTTAAGTAAGCTTTGTACTTCCATAGTATGGGATATCTTAACTACATTGGTTCTTGGTTGAGATTGAATTTAGGATTATAGGGTAAATCATCAAATACATGGATGGAAACGAGGGTTATTATCATATATGAAATCATAAAGAATCTATTTCTCTTGGACAAAGTGACTAATTGAAAAGATAATTCATTGGAAATGACATCATCTTGGTTGAATATATAATCTTCTTTGTATGAGTGATAAAGTAGATAGAGAATGAAATTTGGGACATTTGATATGGTTTCTTGTGCCATCACACGGACACGAAGCCAATAGAAGTCCCTAAACAATCGTTTAAACAAATAAATATTTAAGAGGGAAAGATCAGAAGGAACCTAAGAAGCTGGGGAAATTAATTCTCGAATAATGTTAGCCTGACTTGCTTGTGACATTACAAAACTATTTGCTTCCAACAATTTTAAGCACTTATTTGGTTATGATAGCTTGAATATCCATCTGAATGCCTTGAGACTCAGAGGGATCTTCTTCTCTCCTAACATAATTTTTCTTCTTCTTCGATCAAAATTGTTTGCAAACAAATAAGTAATTCCTCTGACATCAAATACTTCTAGAACACATGCAACATTTTCCAATCCACCAGTTCAAAGCTTGTTGTTGTTTTTCTCTTCCATTGGAAGGTTAACACATTTATCATATGTAGTGGACTAGTGAAAGTTCTCATCCAAATGAGCAAGTAAATTAATCATATCAGTGCAAATAACATATTTCCTTCTTCTACTAGTCATTTCCACTTTTTACTTAAAAATAATATGTCAATCAATAATTCTCTAAATGCCATTTAACTATACATTTCTAATTTCCCTTCATACTCACTAATTGTTACTATTTCGTGTGTGAAATATTTTATACACAACACTTTCAATAAATAGTGATTGAAGTTACCAAAACCAACATTTACAAGAAGTAGTGGAAATAAATATAAAAATTCCAAAACCATCTCATCCATTTACTCTACTCTTTAATCCTGCTTTAATATCATTGATATATGTGCCCTAAGAAACACAAATTTATGATCTAAAAGAATATGAATTTATTTGTGATCATAAGAATTAATTTAGAGGCTATAATAACTATAACTCAAAAACTGTGCAAGGGCAACCACAAATAATTATTGTGTGGAGATGTGGTCAACTACCTCTACTACAAAACTACTTAATGGTTAATCTGGTCCCCACGACTATGTTGATACTAATTCATTCTATTTGATATTGTATTACAAAAAAGTTGAACCAAATTTGATTTATAAATAACTTGACATGCATTTTTGAAATCTAGGGTGCAAAGTCAACTATCATAGTGTGTTCAAGCTAGTTACACAAAGAAAGAAACAAAAAATTTCTTCCAGAATGTTTTTAACTCCATGCAAATTCTCCCTACACACATTTATTCCACATACCTTTATCCCGAACAACACTACATATTAATATATTAATAGCAGTTTTGGTTTATTAAAGTTTTTGGCATGAAAAATTTGGTTTACGTGTATATCAAATACAAAATAAGAGTGGGCAATTAATTGTCCCCATTACTATGTCAACGCGTGCTCAACAGGAATTTAGTTGCAAAATATGAAGAGTTGAGGTGGAACTTTGAAGAACATGAACGATTACCAAATTTTGGTATCAAATGCGCTAAGATCACATATAATGGAAAATTTAGAAATGCTAATGCAAATATAAACCTCAAAAATGCATGCAACATTTTCCAATCATTACAAATTGCTTCACTCTCTTATATGGAACCATATCTTGTTTTTGCTTAGAAATATGCAATCTACTATCAACATGCTCAATGTTACTTACCCCTAAATAAAGTTTATTTTAAAAATTAATCCCACTTACAAATAATTCATAAATGTACAAAATAAGTTTTGCGTGAAATGGAAGTGCACAGAAGAAATTTGTGAAGTGACGAATATGTACAGAGAGAGGAAGATGTGGAATATATACCCGCACTTCTACACCTTCTGCACAACACTTCTACATATTTCACATCTCCTGCTGAAATAACAAGGAAATGGTTTTGCATTCGATAAAATTTAACCAGAAACCATCTTAAGTGATGGTAACACGATCAACAAACCTGAAAAATAATAAAACAAATTCTTCAAGACTTAAGAATACTCACAACTTATGAAAGCTAGAACAACAATTTTTTAAGCATTGATTGGCTTTCACATTCATGGTTTTTTGGAAAGTACATCCTCGATTTCCAATTGAGCCTAAATGGAATCTCCAACTTGTGTTTGTTGTCAATAACAAGGAGCATCATACACAAGGTACCCAAAAACCCAATTTTTTGAACATAGATAAGAATTAACACTGATCAAAATACGAAATATTGAACAAAAAGTTATCACGATACACTAAAATCATGGAGAATTTTAAGAAACCCCCCAAATTTGTATGTGTAATAAATGGGCAAATCCCCATGGCATATAAAAAAACGTATAGGCTATTTTTTCAATAATATAATATACATATATAATTTTTTGGCGAATCTTTCACTAAATTATAAAATTTTGTTAAATATAGGTGAACTTTTCACTAGGTTATAAAGTATTACAAATTGTTGGCTAGTATTCTAAAAAATTAGAAAACATTGTAAAATATTGGTGATTTCTTGCTAATGCATAAAAACATATATAATAATAAGATAAATATTTATTTAAACTATAATATACTAATTTTCCATGTTTGGGAAAAGAAAATGCATGGGTAATGTTCCTCTAAGTTCTTAGTATACACTTGCAAATATTTTTGCATGTTTTTATGATATCTTACCACAAAGGTCTTATTACATCCCAAGGGGAAACTAGTTGGAGAGGCACCCCCAAAGGTGTGTGACGTTGAACTAAATAATTTTTTTTGCGCAAAATTGGTCTTAACACATCTAGATAACTAAATCATATTCTATGTAATTCATATTTTAGAGGCTTCACATGAAAATAATGTGTATGCATAACTATATGAAAATCATGAATATTTACATCAATTTATTTTGTTTTCTTATATATTACTTTTCTAAAAGGTAGATACTTCTCCAATTTCTCGGGTTCAAGTAAACCAACTACTTTAGAATTTGGTGCTTTCTCATCATATGTAGGTTTGTCACCTATCGTTTGGATCATAACTATTGTAGTAGTTGTTGCACTTTATTCTACAATTCACAACTCTAATAATGTTGAATTCGTAAAGAATTATTTGAAATCACAAAATGAAAAATGAGAATGAATGGAAGATGAATATATATTGAAACTTAATTTCCTACATGATGAAAAAAGAAGATAATAACAAAAACTCATAAAAAGCTACATGTGCTGAGTTTAAAAAATGTAAACTTTGAAACGAGAATTGATACTGTTACCCGTTTTGTAGAGATAGCGAAAGAGTGACCTGATTTTGAAAAAGGGGAATGTAGAACACACATATTTTTTTTAGAGCATAGTTTTTGACACTTTAATTTTTTTTTTTATGTACATTACGTTTTAGAATGTTAGTAATATGCATGTTGATTTAAAAAAGTGGTGATTCTACATCAGGCCTTTTTTTTAAAAGACCTATTTTTTGACTTTTCTAACATATGAAATGTAAATAAATATTTTCTAAATTTAACAAATTTTAACACTTTAAATTTTTTATGTCAAATATATACTATATAATATAATATATATACAAAAAAAACATTATATATATATTAATATATAGAACAAAAAAAACATTTATATTATATATATATATATATATATATATTATATATAATATATTATATTATATATTGTCTGGTCGTAAACATTAAGAAGTAGCAAAAAAAACAAAAAATAAATAATAAAATCCTATAAAACTTAAATAATTTAAAAAATTTTTTTTAAAAAAGCATTACAAAAAACTACAAAAAAAATAAAAAAAATAAATAAATAAAAAACAAAATAGATTAAAAAAGAAGAAGAAAAAGCAATAAAAATCTAAACTATTAAAGTCAAGATTTAAAAATCATTAAAAAAAAAACAAAAAAACAAATACACCCAAAATAAAAAAAAATTAAAAAAATAAAAAAATTATATATATATAGTATATATAATTTAATAAAAAACCTTTAAAAAAAAAACATATATTTTCAATTAAAAAAACATTTAAAACTTTAAAAAACATATATTTATGATTAAAACTTTAAAAAATATATTTGCATGCAGCTCCGCCACCCAGGGCCATGCTCCCATGGGCGGCCGGGCAGTGGCTATCCGATTTCGAGAATCGGATAGCCACCTCCATGGGCGTTCAGACGGTGGTTATCTGATTATCGAAATCGGATAACTATCGCTCGACTGCCCGTGGGGGTGGCCCCCACGGGCCTCCGAGTGGTGGCCATCTAATTTTGAGAATTAGATAGCCACTCCCTGGCCACCCCCATGGGTGGCTATCCGATTCCGAGAATCGGATAACCACCCCCATGGGAACCAGGCGATGACTATTCGATTCTAAGAATTGGATAGCCACCCCCACATGCATTCGTGTGATGGCTATTCGATTTCGAGAATCGGATAGCCACCCCCATGGGTGGTTGGGCGATGGCTATTCAATTCTGAGAATTGGATAACCACCCCCACCGACGGTCAAGTGGTGGCTATCCAATTCTCGGAATCAGATAACCACCCCTTGACTGTCCTTGAGGTGGATATCTAATTCTCAGAATCAGATAGCCACCATTCAGCCACCCCATGAGCGGCCAAGTGATGGCTATTCGATTCTGAGAATCAGATAACCACCACCCGGCCACCCTCACAAGCGGCTGAGTGGTG